>OX387916.1:17334080-17543516 GCA_947578465.1 Thera obeliscata
TCAGGAAGAGGGGGATGCCTTCCAGGATTAACATAATGAGGAACGGGATAAGGAAGGCTCCTGGAAAAACACCATAAGCATTATTTTTCTTTTCTTATTGTGTCTATAGTGTGACAGTAGTATGACTGGCGTCTCAGCTCGGTTGGCACAAATGTTTGCTTGTCTGTCTGGGGTGTTATATTGTATTCTAAGTACGAATTTACAACAAAAAAATTATATAAGTATCATTTCAGCTATCTGGTTCCATAATACAAGCTCTGCTTAGTTTGGGGCTAAACAGTGTTGTGTGAATTGTCTACAATATTGATTTATTGATTTATAGTTCTTTCGAGATATTTTCCACGAGGAATCACGATCCTCAACAATGAGGAACCGACTATGGAAGAGGGAGTTCTTTCGATCCAGTGTGGTGAAAGGATTTTAAGTTCACCTCAGAGGTTCCTATTGTGCACTTGGCGCACGAAGCGTTTTAAACGTCAATTTCGTAAGCTTCAAAAATAAATAAATTCTGAAGGTATTATTGAATTCATCGATAAGTACTTTATATTTAATTTCTTTTATTTATAAGGTAATCCCACTCAATTCAGTTTTAAGGCCTGCGCACACTTAGGTTGCTGGCGATGGCAATTAGTATAACGCTCTCAAATTTGACAGCGATATTTGGCAGCGTTTCATCGATCGCCATCGCCAGTGACCTAGGTGTGCACGCAGGCTTAGTGTTTGTTAGTTCCAAGTAAGTTCAATTTGACTACCCGCTCAAACAAACATCTCTAAATACTATAATGGAATAACCAATAATTTTTATACCAATTCAAATCTGACCAATCACCACACTTTGTTTGAAAACAGAAGCTTTCCACGCTTCGCTGTCCAAACAATCACTATTTATTCAACACCCTATTCCCTACGCAATAAAATCTATTTTTAACTGCTCCGTCTCAGCTGGGGTATCGATCGTGCTACGAGCTGCTACGCCGTAGCTAACTTACGTAACCGGAGTTTAGGGTCCGTTTAGAGTGGTTAATAAAGGGCAAGGGATACGACCAGGTTAAGTTGAGCTATCAGAGGGCTAATAAAAGGCTTTTGACCGATGACGTCATTACATTTGACCATAGATCAATAAATGTAGACAAGACACACGCTCGTGTTTAAGGTAGATAATCCACAATATTAATGGTCAAAATTTAAATGCATAGCGATTACTGCTTTATTTAATTAAACAGTAAAAACATCCCAAAATAATCCAGGGATTGTAATGGGTGAGGTCGGTGGAGGTCAATATAAAAAATAAACTTACCTCCTCCATTTTGTTGACAAAGATACGGGAACCGCCAGATATTCCCCAGTCCAACGGAATATCCAATAATAGACAAGAAGAACTGCAGCTTGCCAGACCAGGCAGCTCTGTCCTCATCTGGAGCATCTCTTTGCAGAGAGCCTCTCGACCCTTGTAGGACTATGGTAACTCCATGCGGCCTCTCACTCCCATCCGCGCGAGTTGTCAAAGGCGCCAACTCATGCCCATTTCTCGGACCAATAGGCTCAGCTTTAGCCGCCATCTTGGATTTTCAAACTTCTGTTCTCAATTCAAAAATCCTACTTAACTTACAATTTCAATTTAACAAGATTTTTCAAATGATAGTACCCTAAGAACAGTTTCATGCTCTAATAGTTACTGGTGTATTTCGTAGTCATAAGTGAAGAATCGTATCGCGTCCTTTTTGACGAACTCTACGACCTCAAAGTAGGTCGTAGTCCTTTGTAGGAGTTTCTGCCGTAGTTTTAGTGAATCTCTGAACACGAAAGTTGCTTGTCTGTGCATAGATGGAGTGGTACCACTCTAAACACTCCAATGGTTAAGTATCATTACTCCTATGGTTTTGGTATTATGAGACGATTCGCTTAGATCTCGTCATTTTGGATTGGACGATGCCGATTACAACTGAAACCTGAAACAAAAGAAAGCATTAACAATATGACTTTCATTATCATTATAATTCGTGCAATTCACCTTAAAAAATAAAACCGGCATTACTCGTAGATTTTTAGGTGGCAAGTCATTCGTAGAACAGACAACCGTCAGGGAATAAAGGTTCTCGAATAACATCAAACTCTGTCTGGCTCCGGCTCTGGTTTTGAGTCTGTGTGAGTGCTCACCAGCGTAGCTGAGTGTGTGACGTTTCGACGTAGGACTTATTTAGTCAACACTCACAAAGACTCAAAACCAAAGCGCGAGAGTCAGAGTCAGACTGAGCTTGTGGTAGGCCTACATTGGGCAGACATTGCGTCGTGCGAACCTATTATTGTGTGCGTGAGTACGCACACAACTAGTGAGCTGCAGTGGAATACCTATTTGCCGTCCGCCTTGTTTGCTCGGCGTAGTCTTAAGGGGCCGGCGGAGGGCGAATTTTCATACAAACGTTATACCAAAATGATTACAAATTTAAGCAAATTTTAACTATATTATTGTAATAATTGTATTTGTATAATATTTATCTAGGTTCCTGAACAGTTTTTATTTTAAATTACTTACCTCAAATGAAATTAACGCCAATCACATTTTGCAATGAAAAAAATGCGATTGGTGTTTATTTCATTTGAGGTAAGTAATTTAAAATAAAAACTGTTCAGGAACCTAGATAAATACTATACGAATACAGTTATTACAATAATATAGTGAAAATCTGCCTAGGCTAGTAATAATTTTGGTATTACGTTTGTATGAAAATTCGCCCTCTGCCGGCCTCTTAAGATCGCGGGAAGTCAGTGGATGGAAAGGGCTGAATCGTGCGTCCTGGATGTTTATAGGACCAATGTCTTAGTGGTGATGACGTTACATTTTTGCATTCTGTGTTTGGCCCATATTAATCCATATACATACATGGAATACAATATAACACCCAGACAGAGAACAAACATGTATGTTCCCCACACAAATACACACTCGTAAGCTTACGAGTGTAAATATAAGACTGCGCCTTCACAGCTCAGTTGGTAGTTGCTCTGCCTTCGGCGCTGGAGGGCGTGGATTCTATCCCCACCGAGAACAAATATTTGTGTGATGAACGCGGATGTTTGTTCTCTGTTTGGATGTTATATTCTATTCCATGTATCTATGTATTTGCAAAAACATTGTATAAAAGTATTATATCAGCTATCTGGTTCCCATAGTACAAGCTCTGCTTAGTTTGGGGCTAGAATGAAGTAGTTTGGTTATGTGGATTGCATTATTTATTTATATTTCAGCCGATATGTTTACTAGATAATTCTACCCAAAGTTCACTATATTTTCCGGTTCACTGAGTTATTTACACATACAACTGAATTGTCGTATAGATTAACGACAGTATTTTCATTGGATACAGGATAATTGATTTAATGCTCAACGGAGCAGAAATGTGTCTTTTCCAATGGGGACACATCGGAATGATATGTCTGGATAAATGTCCCCATGTAATAGAGGTTAGGTATAAGCATTTATTTTATTACAATGAATTTGGAATTCTTCTTACCGTGTCACTGGTTCTTTCGAAACGAGTGTGGTGAAAGGTTTTAAAGTATGTTCTTGGAATTTAACTGAATAAATACACTTTTGATTCAATTTGATCTACAGACCCCGTTGTTCGGAATAAATGGCTTTTATTATTAATATAATTACAATGGCTTCAGCTTCCCTTTAAAACGTGTTTCTTTGAATTCACAGCAGTAAGTAGGGGAGGCAGGTGACAGCGGTACAATGGAAACTTTTCACAAAACTCGGTGACCTAGTTTACGGCGGCGGGGCGCCCCTTCTAAAATGTATGCCGCTCGCTATTCAATAATTTAACGCCAATCCACGTGACTCACGACATGGTAGATGTAGGTATAGGTTGTTATCCTTACTGATATTAAAAATGCGGAAGTAACTCTGTCTGTTGGTTGCGCTTTCACGCCAAGACGTACTCTACACAGATAGTCTAGTCTAGAGCCTGAGAAAGGACATATCAGCTAAAAATGCTAACCAAAAACAATATTCCAAGCGGATGAAGTCGAGGACATAGGAACACCAGCACAGAAAAAAAAATCAGCAGTATTGTCCTACACAGGGGGGTGAAATCACTGGCATTGTGAGGCTTGTATGCTTCAAATTGATGATCGTAGGGCACGTTACTGAAATGCGTGACTTTTAAGGCAATGAAACACAATCTCTCACACAATCCATCCATCTTTTCTTAGGCCTACCTTTATATCCACCTACATAATATATTTCGTACACTCTTCGTCAATTGTCATTTTTCTCTCCTCATAACAATAATACATGTCAATGCCCATACCACGCTAGCCGATTACTTCTCATGTTCTAATTGGAGATAGCAACTAGTGGCCGCCCACGGCTTCGCTCGCCCCGTTGCCGTTACGCCCCGTTGATTTTTCTTTTAAAAGTTTTTCCTCTTTTTCCCCGCTTAGGGAAATAATTTTCCAATTTCCTTCCTTAGTGCACCTAAGCTACAAAAGGAACATACCCTCCAAGTTTCATGCTTCTAGGACTTACGGTTTAGGCTGTGCATTGATTGTCAGTCAGTCAGTCAGTAACGTAAGAGTTTTATATATTTAGATAATAGGTATACCATGTGGTTATACAGAGTTTTCCCATGAAGCTGTAGTATAGGTAATGTGTTAGAGAAGGTCAAACAAAATCTGAAGCCATGAAATTAGTAATGTTCATTTTATAACGACTGTGTTTTTCCCCTATATTTTTGAGTCCTGTCCAGAGAGATGTCTGAATGACAATCCAGAAATCCTTTGCAAAGATCTTTAGACGACTGAACTGCTTATTTTACTTTGCTTAACTGGCATCGTAATATTGGGGTGTACAATAGCAGATTTACATTATCCCCTATTTTCTGCATATTAACCTATGCCGTAAAAGTGTGCTAAACATCACGATATGACGCTATTGGGAAGCTCTTTATAAGCCTAAGTGGTGACATAAAATATAATGATTCTAATTTTATTGATTTGACCCCACTCAGTGCTAAGACAGCTAAATGAGAGTGTGGAATCAGGTCAAGGTCACACACGAACATAATAGGCATGATGACTAATTTTCAAAATCTCTTCTATCGTATTCAGAAGTATTTATTATGTCTAAAATATATTTTTCATTACTCATACTCTGAAAGTAGGTCTGAAGTTGCCTGAGGGGCCTAATTGAAAGTAAAACTTTCAGCCCTAGGGAGAATCGCTTTCTACTGACAGCTGTCAAATTATAAAAAAAACAAGTTCTATTTTTAACCGACTTCCAATCAAAAAGGAGGAGGTTCTCAATTCGGTTGTATTTTTTTTTTTTTTATTTTTTTTTTTATTTTTTTTTTTATTTTTTTTTTTAATGTTTGTTACCGCATAACTTCGTCATTTGTGAGCCGATTTGAAAAATTATTTTTTTATCTGAAAGGTACTGCTTCCAGATTGGTCCCATTTTAATTTTATTAAAATCGGTGTTGCCATTTTTTTTTTAATAATTTTTTTAATGTTTGTAACTGCATGCCTCCGTCATTTATGAACCGATTTAGAAAATTATTTTTTTATTTGGAAGGTTATGCTTACGTCCAGATTGTCCCAAGCAAATTTGATTAAAATTGGTTTAGCCGTTTGACAGTGAAGTCGGTTTCTCAAGTTTTTTAAACTTATAATTATATTCAACCATGTTCCAACTTTCTAAAGTCTTTCTGACTGCAAAGAGGTCCAAACCAAATTCCAACTTTTTATTCAGCAAGTAGGTTGGAAACCCATTACAACGGTAAGAAGTTTAAAAAGTCTAATTAGAGCGCAATGTAAAATTTAAATTTAAATAACATAAAGATAGTATTAAATAAATAATATATCTTCTAAATTACTTGATTAATATATAGCTTCAACTATTTATTTAAAATAACATAGATTTGAGCAAACAATTACCATTTTTTAAATTATGAGAATGAAAACAATGGCTGAATAATGCTGGCGAGCCGTAGCCGAAGGCCCGCCAGAGAAAAAGAAAAAAAAAACCGGGAAGGCGGCAATTCAATCTTCATTTTCACAAATTTTTCTTTCATGTTTTTATTTTTACTTTCCTTGTATTCGTAATGAAAAGCACAGTGTTTACCTCGGGTGAAAGTCTTTTAAGTCCCTCAAGCTCCATTGGCGCCCTCGCTTACGCTCTGGCGCCAAACCCGTCTCGGGACTCAAAAAACGTGACTTTCAACACTCAGGTAACAATGTACTAATATTTCTGTAGAAAATTAAGGTTTTTGTGCAATAAAAGTACATTTAAATTTAAATTTTCAAATTCACGCCAAAACGCTCGCTGGTGTCATGGCATCTGTTATTATACGTCACGGGTATGTATGTATATCAACAGTAAACATTGGTGCTTTTGTACTAAATCAGAATGACGTTTACAACGCCGTGACGTAATTCGCTCTGACCGGTGTTTAAGCTAACATGGCGGATTGTTGTATTTTGTAGATTTATTTTAAGAAATAAATTATTAATCTCGACACTAATAAGAGAATAAATACATTTTTCAAAATCTTTGATTCCTTTTTCATTAGATCAGATAAATATTTTGGCGATGCTTGATTAATGTCTTCATGCCTAATATGAACTTACTAGCCGTAACTTTTGTTGAGTTTTTCCCTAAGGACTATAGCATGGGGTTCTTCAAAAAGGGTGTTTTAAAAGTTTTATAGGATCAGCAACGCGCTTGTAATGCCTCTGGTATTGCCGGCGTCCATAGACTACGGTAACTGCTTCCCATCAGGTGGGCCGTATGCTTGTTTGCCAACTTAGTTGTATAAAAAAAATCGGCTAATAAGTATCCATGTCCGTTTCCTGGTTTTAAGCTACATTTCCACCAATTTTTTGCCAAAAAGGTTCAGCCGTTATAAATATACACTATTTATAACGGCTGAACCTTTTTGGCTGACTAACACAACTTTATTTTATACGATGTAAGATTAAAAACAAATCCATCCATTTACATTGCCTATAGCTTATCGTTAATACTGAATTAGTTTCATCTGCCGCCACTTTTCGCCACCGAATTTAAAAAGTGGCGGCAGATGACACTACCTATGTCCATTCACCCCCACGTTTCAAAAATGGGGGCAGATGGTACTATTTTAGTACCAACTGCCACCGAATTTTATCATAATTTCTTTTAAGCCAATTCCTTTTAAATAATAATGTATTAGGTTTTGGCAATTTTATGAAATAAAACACGAATAAATACAGATTAAATAATATGTATTTTCCGCAACTTATACAACAAAATATCATTTTTTTTTATTAAGCTTAATATGTCAAAATAGAATAATTAAAAACAACAGAATAACTTAAACAGTAAATACGGTGAAATCAGCAAGAGTAATTTTCAAAAACTTTTGAAACTTTCACTTAATTACTCACACATAGTTTTTTAAAATAAAACTTCGCATCCATACTATCAAAGTTTCATCAAAATATTTATAATCTTTTTTAAGTTTGATCAACCAGCAGCTACATTTCCTTAATTAAAATATCAAACAACATAAATATATCTACTACTTGCCTACACTAACACAGTAATCACATTACTTACAATAATTTTAAATATTTATCACAATAAAAAAAGTCATTGGCACTGTTTCCTTATTTAGGTATACCTAGTAGGTACTATACCTTACTAATACTACTTTTGCAATCTCTATATATGCCCCTACACTACTATCACAGTTTAATCACATTATTTACAGTAGTTTTTATTTTTTTATCACAATAATCAACAAGAATAGAAAAAATACTACTGAAAAAAGCACCGGTGACAGAAAAATTGAGGAGCAACCGGCTGGCGTGGTACGGGCATGTCATGAGAAAGGATGAAAGTCATGTGACTAGGAAAGTGATGCGTATGAATGTATAAGGTATGCCAAAATAAGATTAAAGAACAGTGTGAAAGATGACATGGATAAGAAATAAGTGAATACAGAAATGACGGCTGATACGTGAGAATGGAAAAGAAGAACATGCTGTGCCGACCCCCCACAAAGTGGGGTGAGGGCAGAAAAAAGAATAATCAACAGTCACTATAAAAGGTAACCTACCGCATCATTTCTAAAAAATGTCCAACGCCTTTTTTTCCCTCTGACAATTCCAATTGTGCGTTAGAAATAAATTTGTTTCTTTGTAGCGTAGCGTTCGAACTTTTGCTAGAACCTGCTTCGATATTGTTCAATATTTGATCAGAGTGAACTGCGTAATATGCTGCGTCTTCGTATATTACATTCAGCAAATGTACTATGGTTGCTTTTTTTTCCGACTGCTTTGTTTATTTTGTTATGCTATCCTTCCAAAAAGTTTGTAGTTCGATGGCGCTCTTTGTAGTTACACCAAATGGGGATAAAATCCTCTTTCATCCACTGCTTCAGCATGTATTTACGGAATGATTTCGACAAAAGTAGTATTAGTAAGGTATAGTACCTACTAGGTATACTTAAATAAGGAAACAGTGCCAATGACTTTTTTTATTGTGATAAATATTTAAAATTATTATGAATAATGTGATTACTGTGTTAGCGTAGGTAAGTAGTAGATATATTTATGTTGTTTGATATTTTAATTAAGCGGTATGTAGCTGCTGGTTGATCAAACTTAAAAATGATTATAAATATTTTGATGAAACTTTGATAGTATGGATGCGAAGTTTTATTTTAAAAAACTATGTGTAAGTAATTAAGTGAAAGTTTCAAAAGTTTTTGAAAATTACTCTTGCTGACTTCACTGTATTTACTGTTTAAGTTATTCTGTTGTTTTTAATTATTCTATTTTGACTTGATAAACTTAATAAAAAAAAATGATATTTTGTTGTACAAGTTGTGGAAAATACATATCATTTAATCTGATTTCATTCGTGTTTTATTTCATAAAATTGCTTACACCTAACACATTATTGTTTAAAAGAAGTTGGCTATGATAAAATTCGGTGGCAGTTGGTACTAAAATAGTACCATCTGCCCCCATTTTTAAAACGTGGGGGTGAATGGACATAGGTAGTGTCATCTGCCACCACTTTTCAAATTCGGGGGCAAAAAGTGGCGGCAGATGAAACTAATTCTTAATACTTACCCACCTAATAATGATTTAAATAGCTGTTTTTTCAAGCATCAAGGCAATTATAAAACATTCAGAAGCGTCAGTTTTCGGTTCTTATAAATAAGCAAACAAAACATTACAGAGACCAAAATAACTTATGTACGTAGGTACCTAAATATATTTGTATTATACGAGACCCGAAAAGGGTAAAACAGTGCATTCTATTATAATAAGAACATTTGTCACACTTATTCATGCGAGTTATTTCTTATGAGATCTTTTTCAAAAATCTTTACACAAAGAAATTTACAATAAAACAAATGTTTACAAAATACCTACACAAGAAACAGTTGAGCTACCTGCAGCAAAATTTTAACTTCTTGCTACTTTTCGACAAGGGAATGGACGATATTCTTGAAAGAATGAATTGCATCGACAATCTACGATAAAACTATACGATAAAGATAAATATGTAGTAGGAACGAGGCGGGTTGAAAGACAGAAAGAAAAGAGTTTGAGAGTTCTGGCATAGTGCTTAAACATTTTTGGAAAGAAACTCATTGGTGGACTGGATTGATCGTAAGGCCAGTCGCTACTACCAGTGCTCTCAGTGGATAGGTAAGTTAGGCTATTTTTTATGCCCATACTGTAGTGTAGATACCGTCGTCAGTATTTCCGAAGCATTACAACCTTGGAATTTTCAAGTCAAGAGTGAACAAGTGGATAATAGCTAAGCGTGCTCCACCTTAGGCTGCATTTTCACTTTCCATCTGGTGTGTTGGCAGTCAAACGATTAAATATCAACAAAAAAAAAAACAAAGATTAACCTAACTTTTAATGGCTTTGAAATTTTTTGCAACGTTCTGGCATTACAACCTTGGAATTTTCAAGTCAAGAGTGAACAAGTGGATAATAGCTAAGCGTGCTCCACCTTAGGCTGCATTTTCACTTTCCATCAGGTGTGTTGGCACTGTTGGCAGTCAAACGTTTAAATATCAACAAAAAAAAAAAACAAAGATTAACCTAACTTTTAATGGCTTTGAAATTTTTTGCAACGTTCTGGCATTACAACCTTGGAATTTTCAAGTCAAGAGTGAACAAGTGGATAATAGCTAAGCGTGCTCCACCTTAGGCTGCATTTTCACTTTCCATCAGGTGTGTTGGCAGTCAAACGTTTAAATATCAACAAAAAAAAAAAACAAAGATTAACCTAACTTTTAATGGCTTTGAAATTTTTTGCCACCTTTAGCCAATTTATTCCCAAAGGACATGAAAATATTCCGTAGTCATTACTTTGCGTTATCTGCACAGAACAGAGAGCACACAGCTTTGATTGATGAAGACTATGAATAAACTCGTTTCATGAATTGCATTAATAATAATAAGAGGTAAGTAATTAATAAAAGTGAGGAACAGTGTGTTAGGAGAGAAATGCGGTGTTAAAGAAGACGCAGTGATGAGATTAGAGAAAGGTATAAGTACCCCCTTTTACTTATAATTAATAAGTACCCCAATTTCAATCATGAAGACGGCTAATAACTTTCCCGTGGAATCCCGTTTTCGTTAATGTACCCGTCGCGTAAGATCAGCGCAGTGTGTAGATACAGATAATGTGGTGTGTCGTAATATGAACGCAAACATTTCTAATTCTGAAGACCAAGTGAGGGTAGTTGCAACTACGACTGCCTCCCCTTCTCGACAGTAAATGAACTCCAGTCTGCCCGCGACCACGGCTGTTGTCAACCGGTCGAAACGTTGGTAAATAATAAGGGTTATCGCGAATATACCCGTTTTTTCCATTTAATTATAGAGAAAGGTACCGTAGATGGTTTGAGCAAATAGAGAGAATGGATGAAAGGAGATTAACAAAAGAGGTGCATCAGGGCGTGAATGGAACTGCTGGAAGAGGAAGACCTCGACGTACGTATCTCGATCAGATAGCAGACGTTTTAGAGAAAGGCCAGGTCAGAAGTGCCCTAAACTAACAAGCATGTATGAAGATTTGTTTAGAGATTATAGTAGTGAATGAAGCGAAAGAGGTATATCAGGGTAGTAGTGTAAGCGTAGCAGGTGGAAATCCGTGATTTTGTGTTAAGAGGATGATGATGATGATGAAGCAGAGCTTGTACAATCGGAAGCTGATATTATTATAATACTTAAACACTTTTTTGTAAACAGATACTTAGAATACAATATAACACCCAGACAGAGAACAAAACTTCTTTGCTCACATCACAAATAATTGTTATAGGTGGGGGGGTCCCACGACCTACGACACAGAAGGCAGAGCTACTACCAACTTTCAAAGTAGAAATTTAAAATGTTGAGTAACGTCTAAAGATAAGGGTAGATCGTTAGGTAACCTATCGTGACTCAGCCAAAACAACCCTCATGCGAATTTGCATCGGGCCTTCGCCCGTCCTTGTAAGGGATGAAAGTATTTGGGGAGCTTTTTAGGGATCCGTAGCCAAATGGCAAAAACGGAACCCTTATAGATTCGTCATGTCTGTCTGTCTGTCTCAAAAAAAAATTTTCATCGAACCCATACGTGTGGGGTATCCATGAATAGGTCTTCAAAAAGCAGCCAAGTGCGAGTCAGACTCGCCCATGAAGGGTTCCGTAGCAACAAGTAACATATAATATAAAAGGTCTTGCTCAAGCTCTGCTTAATTTTGTAGATTATCAATATTTATTTATTTATTTACTACCTCTTCAATAACTACAAAGATATGTAAGTGTGCTATACTTTGTATTGTGTGGATATTGTTTTAGTTTTAGTAGAGTATTTTCTTTATTGCGTCAGATTGGTAATAGGAACTAAAAAGGGATGAAAAGCATTAGGATAGCCTTTGGATACGATTATAAGATAGTTTTTTAATGAGTCAATATTGGTATTACGCGAAATACCGTAGGTACAAGAAAATAATCTGATAGAATAATGAATGTCACCAAAGTCAAGAATTCATACAAAAAATATATTACTTACTTATGATTATTTTTTCAAAATAAAAAGCTATTTCAATTTTACGACGATACACAAAATTGCCTGCTGACATTTTAATTTCTTTTGCTTTTGGTTTTAAACAAATTAGTAGTGATTAGGAATGGAGTGTGCCTCGTAGATGGTTTTTACCTATTATTTAATAACACATATAATACTCTTTCATAGCAATGCATTCCAAACTATTATTATTTGCACTGCATTTTAAAACAAGGAAATAAACGTGCTTGCACGTATTTGGAGATAACAACGTTATATTGGTAAATGGTACTTGTTACTACCTACTTCTTACTAGTATTATTAGTATTATGTACAGTCATCGTCAAAAGTAGATTGGCATTACCGATTTGTATAGTCCGAATATTTCGTAAACTAGCTCACTTTGGATTAAAGGTCTGAACCATGACTTGCAGATCCGCTTAAGCTACAACTATGTATTTGCAAACCGTAGTTGCCATACCTTTAAGAGAAAAAGGGAATTTAATAACTGAAATTGCCGATCTACTTTTGATGCTAACTGTACATAAAAGCCTGACCTTCCCCATGCGGGCGCATCCCCTGCATAAAGCACGCACAATCAATATTTCGACCTACGCGATACAACCTTTCTTGAACCTCTTTTGTTTCTACTTTTTAAATTCAGGTACCTACTTAATTAGCGAAATATATGACATGACAATAATCTGGTAGAATAATGAATGTCAATCACCAAGATTACGTAATCGATAAAAAAAATGTATTTTTTATTTTAAATTATTTTACAAAATAAAAGCTAATGTTTATTTTTTTTATTATGAGTGAATCGAACCACAATTTGCGTATTTATTAACCATGAGAGAAAATCTTGCTAATTTAATCTAATTAGAGATTTGCGATTGCAAAGCAAAACAAAATGAAACTCACAAAACTCATTCACTAAGCATACCTTTCTTGTAATTCAGGTATAAATCACTAATCACTTTTTAGCTTATTGTTTTTTTTTATTCGCGGCTTGCGGCGTTTGTCCGCTACAGGCGAACTCTGACGACTGCCGTATTCTCGATAGGGTAAGAGATGCGACACCCCTTTATGACATCTGTCGATGTTTTATCTCATAATACAAAAATCATCGTGAGGACTGCAATAACGATGACGTGCTAAGGTGAACAACCTGAGACGTTACTTTAATTAGGTAAGAACTTTTATCAGTGACATTTACTTTATATAATGCTTATTAACTTATAATCAGCTAGATATGTGTTTTACTTTTTTCTTAGGTAATAACCTATTCAACTTATTTATTTTTAATTCGCTATATTTTTTTAATTCCAGATATTATGTCGTATTTACTGGAATTCGATGAAGAAGTGACTTCTAATTCACCAAATGTCAGTCAATGCATAAGTACCTTCATTCATACTTAGCTAATACTTATATACCCAAATAAACTAAAAAAAAAGAGACTGCTTGTATTATGAAGATAGGTATGTAAAGCATTGAAATATTTTTAGAGATGAAATACTTTGAATTATTTTGATTGACGTTTAAGTTCATTTTTTTTATTCAAAGTGATAACTGGATTAAAACGCAACATGACCGGAATAAAAATGCAAGCATTAGTAGAAATATGTTATGTCAACCACCTAGACCTAGATAAATTAATAAATCATTGTGCACGTAGGTAGGTACTTGCAGATAGTACCTACTGTGTAGAAAAATATGGTATGGTATGATTTTTAAATGACAATTTGGTTTGTAAAATATGTTAAGTATCTACCTAAATTGAATGAAAATATAGTAGGATAGGGTTGTGTAAGTTTGCGCAGTTTGAAATAAATTGGTCACAAATAAAAACCAAACTCAATAATCACGTTTCTTTTTTTTTACCTTACTTAAGTTATATGGCTACAAGTTCTAAAACTAGCAATTGTGAAAATATGTTCGTTTTTAGGGTTCCATAGCCAAATGGCAAAAACGGAACCCTTATAGATTCGTCTTGTCTGTGTGTCTGTCTGTCTGTCTGTCCGTCCGTATGTCACAGCCACTTTACTCCGAAACTATAAGAGCTACACTGATCTTCTTCTTCTTATCGTGTCACTGATTCTTTCGAACCAAGTGTGGTGAAAGGATTTTAAGTGCGCCTCGAAGAGGCTCCTTTCGTGCACTTGACACATATTTTCGAACTTTTTAGGTTCTACGATATATAAATTTATGTACACTATGCCAGTGCTCTCAAACGGTGAAGGAAAACATCGTGAGGAAACCGGCTACACTGATGAAACTTGGCGAGTATTCTGTGAACCGCATTAAGATTTTTTCACAAACATAGAAAAAAAAACAATAAATTTTGGGGGTCCCCATACTTAGAACTAAAATTCTTTATTAATTAACTTTTCAGGTTTTAAAAAGGAGGACAGTACTGTCACGATGTTTACACTTAATCAATACCTAAAAACTAAAGACCTAGCCATACATTGTTAAGAAATTTATAGGTATGGACTTTAGCATCAATTCAGCATGATTGCTGTGTGTTTCAGTAATCACAGCTGTCATCAGTCAATTAGCTTTCATTGTTCTATTGATCAAGGGCGGATCCAGCTTTGGCGCCAGGAGGGGGTCACATAGTCGTGGTCAAGTCAAGAACTTATAATTTAATTTTGATAACAATAGATACAAGTAAAAAAGCGGCCAAGTGCGAGTCGGACTCGCCCATGAAGGGTTCCGTAGCAACAAGTAACATAATATGTACATAACATATAAGTTCTTGTAGTTCGTCGAAAGGTAAATTGCGGTTTACGATTTACGACGTATAAAAAAAAACTACTGACTAGATCTCGTTCAAACCAAATATCGTTGAAAGTTTGCATAATGTACAACATATATTTTTTTTAGTTTTATCTTTCTCTTATTTTAGAAGTTAGAGGGGGGGGGGGACCAACTTTTTTCCACTTTGGAAGTGTCTCTCGCACAAACTATTAAGTTTAGAAAAAAACTATATTAGAAACCTCAACATCATTTTTGAAGACCTATTCATAGATACCCCACAAGTAGGGGTTCGGTTAAAAAAAAAATTTTGAGTTTCAGTTTCAATTATGGGGACCCCCAAAATTTATAGTTTTTTTTCTATTTTTGTGTAAAAATTTTAATGCGGTTCACAGAATACATCTACTCGCCAAGTTTCATCAGTCTAGCTCTTACGGTTTCGGAGAAAAATGGCTGACATACGGACGGACAGACAGACAGATAGACAGACAGACAGACATGACCATGCCATTTGGCTACGGAACCCTAAAAAGTAAGTATGTTATTAATGTACGTAAGTACCTACTGTACTTAATAGTAGATTATGCACCAAGGGGATAAAGTAGTGTCTTATGTAGCGGGCGCCCTATTGAATCCTGAGCGAAACGAAGGATTCTAGCGTTAACTCCCGAGCAGAGCGAGGGAGTTTAGAGTTAACTCCCGAGCAAAGCGAGGGAGTTAAGACAGAATCCTGAGTGCAGCGAGGGATTCAAGGTCGCCCAAGACGAAGGCACCTTTATCCCCGAGGTGAATACTCTACTTTTCACACCATCTACGAGACAACAAAATGCAATAGTACTAGAATCAAAGAATTTATTAAAATTACATTAACAGTTATTAGACTTATTCAAAACCATTAAAAGTTAAAGATTGATACATTAGACCAGTTGTGGAAAGACAAAGTTAAGTATGTTTTTATTCAGTACATTTATTGAACTTATTTGAGTATTACTGTTGTGTAAAGCAACAAATTTTAATATTTTTCAATATCTTCGATTTTAATGTTTATGAGTTCATTTCCACGACAAGCACCGTTCACTCCAAAAATCAGTGCTACCTGTAACAAAAATAGGTAGCTAGATAAGTATTTAAGTAGGAAGGTATCTTACGTAAAATATCATTTTTTAAGTAGTACCCATGGAACTAATAAGTAGGTATGTATGTATTACCTATTACATGTTATAAACTTTCTTAGATTTGACTGACACAGTCATGTGTGTGTCAGTTAAATACAAAAAGTTTATTATTTTTATTAACAAAGCAATCATGAACCTTACGTTTTAGGTTTACAATAATAATTATTACGAGTATATAACATAAGCTCAGAACATCACATCAGTATATCCTACCTACTTACTACCTACTACTTACTTACCTATTGTAAGCATGTAGCTATTTTAGTTACTAAATATTGAATCAATGAGTAGGTAGGTACTTACTTTTGTGGCAAGAAAGCTGTAGTCAGGAGCTTCATTTAGAAACGTTTTCACATTTTGAGCTGTGAAAACTTTAGATTTCTTAAGACGATGTCCTTCTGATTTCCTTTTTAAAAATGCCAATAATTTGGTGTATGTATGTATTAATTTGTATATTATTTTTAATGCTTATTGTTGATCTGAGCATCGAATATATGCACCATAGGCTACTTGGCTTCTTTGTGCATGATAAATGCTGGAAGTAGACTAAAAGCACTGATTCAGATACAGACTTGACGCTCTTTGTAGTTAACCATTTAAAAAAATCGTCGTAGGCTTTCATGTACGATTCCTTGGACTTTTCTGGAAGTAGATTGTTGGTAATGCCAATGGCTTCCGGAGTCAAATCACTATCGTCACTCGACATTTTTATGAGAATTTGTAGTTTATTAGGAAAGTTATTTATCAAAGCAAAAAAAAAAACAGTATTCGATTGGCGCCTTTTTTTAATTTGTGTTTTTTTTATTAGTAGCCACTACGAGAGTGGAATATATCTACTCTCGTAGTGGCTAGTTTGATTTTCGAACAATTAGTATGTTACATAGAGCACAGTTAAGATAATACTAGTACCTACCTATAGTAAATGTTCGTATATATTATTCCAAATTCAAATCACATTATTGACTATGGCGACATAATGAAATTCAGTACAATATTAAAGCCCTGCTAGACCTCAAGCCTCTAATGACTCACTTTAGGTTAGGTAAGCATGACATATAATTTGACATTGTCGAGCAGGTGGTGTGAAAAAATATTTATTCCTTATTGTACACTTGAAAAACTTAACACATAATAACTTCGTATTGCCAAAACGCGCCAAAACTTATAATACAGGGTCACTTTTTGGTAGAGTATATTTTTTTCACAGTGGGGTCCGAAGTAAATAAAAAGTTATGATTTGAGAAAAAAGAAAATCGTAAAACTTAATAATTATTATCTTCAACACACCCAATAAACAACCATAAATAGCATGTCTAACGCAAGGGCTCATCTGTACCAATCTAGTGAAAATAATAGACAAATACAGGATGTAGATTAAGATAAAAAATATGTTAAAAAAGTCAATTTTCTAATAAAACACAAAATAAATTCTCTAAACTCTACAGGGGTTGACCTTAAGGACCTCCCGTAGAACAACTTTTTGCAGCTGATGACCCCATCTAACCCCTAGTTGCGTTTGATCCACGACTTTTGGGCCACCCTGTATGTATTATTGTCCAAGTTTCATGCTTCTAACTTTGCTTTGATTTTTACAATCATCATTTTCCTTAAAACCATTTTTCCCCTTTTTCTCCTGTTAGGGAAAGAATTTTCCAATTTCTTTTCTTAGTGAACCTCTACATTTTAAAAGAAACACACCCTCCAAGTTTCATGCTTCTAGGACTAACGGCCTAGGCTGTGCGTTGATTGTCAGTCAGTAGCGTAAGAGTTTCATATATTTCGATTAAATTAATTAAATTAATTAAATATTGAAGGTATGTAGTAACATAAAATCTGTATGGTTATGGTGACAAAATATATAATACAAAATCATTATGTACAATTAGTGGTCCACCTAAGTCCTGGAACCAGCTCAGGGGGGGGTCATGACCCCCATGACCCCCCCCCTGGATCCGCCCTTGCTATTGATACCAATGTTAAAAACAGTTTAATTTGTAATGTGACGTCCTAGTAAAACCCACTGACTACCCACTGACTATCCGAAACCGAACACCTACAACTTGGAAGTTTTCAAGACAAGAAAGAATAGGTATCTTCTAGGTAACCGTGCTATACAATCGATCATCACATAACAGCAGGTGAGTAGCGGACAAACGCAAACCTATTAATTGACAAAAAAAAAAAATCTAAGTAGAATAAATTAATCCGTCATCTATTACCTAATTTTGTTGTAAATTATTGATTTGTCATCTGCTTAAATGTACCTATCCCATTTTTGTAAGAACCTTAGTAATGTAACCATACCTATACACACATAATTTTAATAAGTAGTAAAATAATTTGCAGCGCCCTGCAGGGTACATGTACTCGCCTAATATCTACTTTTAGGCCTAAACTATGTAAATTCCATTGTCTGGTAGCGCTGTAAGAATCGTCAGACGATCACCAGCATTTTGTCCATTCGAAAAAAAAAACTATGTAAAAAATGTATGTGTGTATTGGCAATAAATAAATCTTAATCTATTATTCATCTATTATACATGGCGTCTCATCTCCATCTGGAAAAGATTGCTTTCAACGCCCATAATACAGTTTTTTCTATTTATAAGTATACTGCTTCACTGTTATGTTTGGTGTGTGTTGCGTACAGCAATAGTACATTGTTACCCGAGTGTTGAAAGTCACGTTTTTTGAGTCCCGAGACGGGTTTGGCGCCAGAGCGTAGCGAGGGCGCCAATGGAGCTTGAGGGACTTAAAAGACTTTCATCCGAGGTAAACACTGTGCTTTTCATTACGAATACAAGGAAAGTAACAATAAAAACATGAAAGAAAAATTTGTGAAAATGAAGATTGAATTGCCGCCTTCCCGGTTTTTTTTTTATTTTTCTCTGGCGGGCCTTCGGCTTCGGTTCGCCAGCATTATTCAGCCAAAATTGTCATTTTCATAATTTAAAAAATGGTAAATTGTTTGCTCAAATCTATGTTATTTTAAAGAAATAGTTGAACGTACGAGTACGAATATAATAATTAAGCCGTATAAGGAATCAACACACGAGGATAGTAGGCAGTGCTAATTTTTATCATATTTTTTATAAATATTGTTGACATGGATGATATATTAATAAAGTAATTTAGAAGATATATTATTTATTTAATACTATCTTTATGTTATTTAAATTTAAATTTTACATTGCGCTCTAATTAGACTTTTTAAACTTCATACCGTTGTAATGGGTTTCCAACCTACTTGCTGAATAAAAAGTTGGAATTCGGTTGAACAACCTCCTTGCAGTTAGAAAGACTTTAGAAAGTTGGAACATGGTTGAATAAAATAGAACTTGTTTTTTTTTATAATTTGACAGCTGTCAGTAGAAAGCGATTCTCCCTAGGGCTGAAAGTTTTACTTTCAATTAGGCCCCTCAGGCAACTTCAGACCTACTTTCAGAGTATGAGCAATGAAAAGTATTTTTATTCATACAGTTTAGCATAATCTAATCTTACTAACATTCATTTTACGTAGTGCCTACTCAATAAAATTATTGTTGGTACCTTACCCTTACTCTTAAAAGTGCTCCGATCCTCAGACACGGAAGATATTCCTCTAACAACTCAAAATTATTTGAAAATATCTATTAGTCTCCTGCATACTCTACTGGAGCAAACTAGACACATAACTTCTAGCCTCTAAATAATGTTCGTTTGATAATGTTTTTGGCGCGTTTCTATTTGATATCACCTAAGTATATTTCTAGTTTAGTCGATCAAGGTTACTGGCTTTCGTCGGTAAATTAATCTTCTATGCACAAAATGTTCAGTCTTTAACGTAAAAGTGTAATAAAAATATTCACCGGGTACTTTGTCAAGTTCACGCGGAAGTGTCACAACAGGTGATAAAAGATGATAATGTAAAATTAATGAGACGTCCTTCATCATAGATAATGTCATATAGGTACATACCAACTTTACCTGGGTCAATTTATGAAAGTAGGTATACTTACTGTGGACGCAGTAGTGTCTACATGAACAATTTGAGCCTGCTAGTTCACGCCCACTAACGTTTGTTTACATAATTGTATGTGGGCATGAAAAAAATACACAATTGTACTAATAAACAGCAGCCAAGTGCCAGTCGGACTCGCCTATGAAGGGTTCCGTAGCAACAAGTAACATATTATAAAAGTTCTTGTAGTTCGTCGAACGGTGCGGTTTACGATTTATGACGTATAAAAAAAAACTACTTACTAGAACTCGTTCTAAACCAATTTTGGTGGAAGTTTGCATATATTTTTTTTAGTTTTATCATTCTCTTATTTTAGAAGTTACATGGGGGGACTTTTCATTTTCATTTCTACTTACCAAGATTCATCAGTATAGCTCTTATAGTTTCGGTAAGTGGCTGTGACATACGGGCGGACAAACACACATGAAGTGAGGATATACACAGACGGCTCAAAAATGCAGGTAGGCACTGGAGCGGGCGCGTTCTCGGAAGACCTAAACATTCACAAGTCCGCGGCCTTGGGTGAGCATAACTCCGTCTTTCAGGCGGAATGTGTCGGCATAATCCAGGCGGCGAGTGCAGTGCTACGTAGGAAGGTAACTGGTAACAACATCAGAATCCTATCAGACAGTGCTGCTATACTACAGTCCCTGAACAGGTACGAATACAACTCTGGACTGACACTACAGTGTCATGAGTTACTGGAAAAGGTAAGCCAGACCAATAGCATCATCCTTCAATGGATCAAAGGGCACAGCGGATCTAGAGGTAATGACGAAGCGGACGCTCTGGCCAGGAGAGGCTCGGAAATGCGGACAGCGGGACCAGAGCCAGGAGTTCCCCTCCCTTTTAGCCAGATTCGCTCCTGGATCCGCAAAAGAACGGTTAAACTACATCAGGACTACTGGGCAAGTATTCAGGACTGTAGGCAGTCGAAGGAGGCTTTCCCGGCTCTTAACCCGAGATACTCCCGAAAGCTCCTCAACCTGAAGCGTGACAAACTCCGCCTTATTGTCGGAATTGTCACAGGACACTGCTCACTAAACAAGCACTTATTTACACTAGGTGTTACTGACAGTCCTCTTTGCAGAGGATGTATAAGCACAGAGGAAACTGCCGCGCATGTACTCCTGGAGTGCAGCAGTGTGGCGCCTCAACGAGAGCAACATCTTGGAGCACCAAAGACGCCTAGGGAGGCATGCGCGCGAATCCGTGAGCTGCTGGCCTTCCTGGAGGACATCGGGTGGTTGAATTAGCAAGACCACCACCCGTCACGCAAAAAGGGCCCGTCTGCGGCCTACTTGCGGAAACCAGTCCGCTCACCAAGTACCAAGTACCAAGTACGGGCGGACAAACAGACAGACAGACATGATGAATCTATAAGGGTTCCGTTTTTACCATAATATGGTTACGGATATATGGTCACCTAAAAATGACATAAATATTGTTTAACGCTCTTGTCAATATTTTAACATAGTACTGGGTTCTTAACTGTTTAAAAACAAGTTACATCTATATAATACAGTCACTGAGACGATAACATAACCACGGTGCGCGTTAGTCATAAAATAATATCAAAATTTATACCTATAGTAATATTTACCTGTTTACATAGTACTTCTACTTCTTCTTATATGGCGTAATATAGGTAGGTACTTGTGCATTTTTCTCCAGGTATTATTTTGAGGGCAACCTCCGTGACCTTTTCATACGGAAATAGATACTTAACGTATTAATATTTAAACCATATTTTTTTCATAAATACATACTTATTTCCTACCTTATTTCGAATAATCATTATTACATACCGGATCAAATCGATATCGATGAACATGGGGGTGTTAATTCTAGCACATCACTACGTCGACGTCACATCCAGACATGGGGTAGAGGCAGGTGAGCATGCGCGGGAAAGCGCTGCCATTTTGTTTTCATTTGACAAAATCCCCTCCCTCCGCTCACTCGGCCCTCAGACGGTGATTTTCGTGGAATCTATAATAGAACTAGCACAAAGGTGCTTACACATGGCTTAATTCAGTGCACTCATTGAAAAAGACTCGATATTTAGCCAAGTGTAGGCACAGACATTTAAACTAGTGGTAGAAACACAAATAAGTAGGTAAGGTAGGTAATTAGTAAAAAAAAAAAAGAAATCGGCCTTTGCATCTATTGTAGATAATGCACCAAATTATAATTTTTGTTGTGTTATTTATAATTTATCGCCAGAGGTATAAGTATAGGGTTTTACTCATGCCCCTACTAAAGGTGCCTGTGTTAGTAGGTACCAGCGAAATGTCAAGAAAAATCAAGAATAAAAAGTTTCTACTTTTGTAATAATAAGACTTCCAAACATGGCCAAACTGCTAAACCAATTTCGATAAAATTTCCATGGCACCAATCTGGAAGTATAACCTTTCAGATAAAAAAAATGTTTCAAATTGGTTCATAAATGACGAAGTCGTGCGATAACAAACATTAAAACAATGCAACCGAATAAAGAACCTCCTCTTTTTTTATTTGAAGTCGGTTTTAGCTATTTGTCTGAAACGCTGCAATGACTGACATTATCACAGCCTTGCATTTCCCACACTTGCGTGCACAAAAACCGGATCAGTTTTTATTGAAAGTGAATCTTCGTAAGTACCTAGGTCTGGAATCCTTGTACCATGCGAAAGACCTCAATCAATTTTTAATAGCCTATCCATGAGGGGGGCATGTTCTTTCAGTTTTTGGGTAAAAAACGAGCGTATATGTGTAAAAATGTGGCGGTATAAAAATGTTCGTCGATTTTCAACTTGATTTGTTCAAAGTATCACGATCACATACTACCATTTGAAACTGAAGAAGCGTATAGAAATAGGTAGGTAGGCTATGTATCTAGTTGTAAGAAATAAAGGTTTTAAATGTTAGTGTTTTATTTAGTTAGGTAAGGTACATAATATTTCTAGGTAGGTTAGACACGTTTAAACATTTTCTGTCCAAAAATGCATGTGCACTGTGCAAGTACTTTTAAACAAAGAAGACTTAACTCTAAATAGGTATAAACAAAATAGGTAGGTATGCAGTGTTTTGAATACCTAATCCATTACAGCATGCATACTAGGTATACATAATTTTTTTAATTAAATTTAATCTTCTCGTGCAAGGCACGGTGCCCGCTCCCAAACTATTCCATTACCGAAACTTTCATTGATCGCTGCACACACGTCAGTAGTTGCATTGATTTTCTGTTTCTGGTAAGCAGCCAAACACCCCCGCTGAAGGTCGTATTCTATGGCCCATAGGAATGCTCATTTCGAGCTGCGGGAGAGTTATAGGCACAAATTAAACCGATTATGTAAAGTGAGTCGCAAAGTGCACGAAAGAAGCCTCTTCGAGGCGCAATCAAAATCCTTTTACCACACTCTGGTTCGAAAAAACACAAGTAAACACGTTATGAAGAAGTTGCGAAGTAGAATAAGTGGAGTACCTAGATATTTTTTCGTTGCAAGATTCATTTGAGTTTTTGGTAAAATGAAATACAAAAGTAAAATAGGTGTAGGTACTTTACCAGTATAGTATACATAGGTACATTTTAATACTTACCGGTTGCCAGACAGCTTGGTACGATAAAAAAAACTATAAAAACCTCCTCTTTTTTATTTGAAGTCGGTTAAAAATAAACCTAAGAAATAAACAGAAATTTGGCCTAAAATCACTATTTTTTTTTCGAGCAATGCAGCGAATTACCTACATTTTACTTCGACTGAGAACTTATTCAATGAGTAACGTGATTTTGTTTTGGATTTACTTTCGCAGCCTCATTTTTTATGATTCCTAAACTGGTCTACCAGATATTCCCCGCTTTGAAGTTAACCTTTATTGTAGGTCATGTAGGTTCTATAGGGCATTCAATTAAATACCTAACTACCAAATGTTGAATCAATAATTTACGCCTAGAGCATACGCCAGGCTCTAGCTCTAGCTGTTCTTACTAAGTATAGGTGAGAGACCCGCGCCTTAGTCAGCTCCGCACGTATTGATCATGTCTTCCCTGTGGAGGCTGACTAAGCTGTCAGAATGGTACCTATTCCATATAGGAATCCTTTTCCAGACACTTTTAGGTTAGGGCATGAGTAAAAAAAACATTTGGAAAAAATGCAAAGGTCTGTTTACTTGCCACCACGAAACGTTCAAGGTTCAATCAAAGTGATTTTTGAGCAGAGAGGTCCAGCAGTGATTGGCGCCAGGGTCTTCGAAGTAACGAAGCCAACAGCAGTATCAAGGAGTCAAAATTGACACCGATTATTTTATTACTGAGTGTATTGTGCGTCGTTAACTTACTCTCTCGACGAAAAAGTTGAGAATTTGCTTGGCGTCTGAGAAGACTTCGCAGTGCAGCCGCCCCGCAACCACTCGCAAACCGCTGGTGTGATGAGGCCCAACGCGATCAGTGAAACACTGTCAAATACCGCTGTAATATTTTTAGCCAGTGTTGGAGCCACTTCGGCCTCCAGGATCCTTAGCTGATCTCCCAGGGGATCCCCCCTGGGAGGATATCAGGTTTGAATTTATTTTTTTCATTTTTCATTGAATTTATCAGTTTACCAGAAATAAGATTTTATGAGCAGGCAGAACGGTCTAAAAGGTCAATTTCACTCTCGACGTTGAAATAAGGGAAGTAGGTAGGTATGAAAAGCATGAACAAGGCGTAACCGGCGGTGTAGAAAATAGCCGCACTCCATTTTAATAATGAACCGTTAATTAATGATGTGATGAGTAACCTAGGTATCCCGATCAATGGGATAAATGACGCCCGTGACCTTTCAGTTAAAAGGCCAATAGCTCACGTGAACTAATGAAAATTACGCGTCTATTGTAGGTTAAACCAATCATCATCATTTTTTGCCAGTATCCACGTTGACTTTTGAATTCGTCACTAAATATAGGTAGCGACACATAACTTTAGCGCTGACCGTTATTGCGCAGAAGTAAAAAAAAAAGCAGCCAAGTGCGAGTCGGACTCGCCCATGAAGGGTTCCGTAGCATCAAGTAACATAATATACAGAAAATAAACAGGAAACAGGTTCTTGTAGTTCGTCGAAAGGTAAATTGTGGTTTACGATTTATGACGTATAAAAAAAAAACTACTGGCTAGATCTCGTTCAAACCAAATATCGTTGAAAGTTTGCATAGTAATGTACAACATATATTTTTTTTAGTTTTATCATTCCCTTATTTTAGAAGTTAGAGGGGGGGGGACCAACTTTTTTCAACTTTGGAAGTGTCTCTCGCGCAAACTATTCAGTTTAGAAAAAAACGATATTAGAAACCTCAACATCATTTTTGAAGACCTATTCATAGATACCCTACAAGTATGGGTTCGACGAAAAATTTTTTTTTGAGTTGCAGTTTGATGTATGGGGACCCCCAAAATTTATAGTTTTTTTTCTATTTTTGTGTATAAATCTTAATGCGGCTTACAGAATACATCTACTCACCAAGTTTCATCAGTGTAGCTCTTATGGTTTCGGAGAAAAATGGCTGTGACACGGTCGGACAGACAGACAGACAGACAGACAGACAGACAGACAGACAGACAGACAGACAGACAGACATGACGAATCTATAAGGGTTCCGTTTTTGCCATTTGGCTACGGTACGGAACCCTAATAAGGTACCTGAGGGGGGCTAGCGGAATGAAGAGCGGGCGTGCGCTCTTCTTATGTAAGGGTGTGTCCACATCTGGCGAATGTGCCGCGAATGCGCAGCTCGCGAGCCGTTTGCGACCTGCCCGCGAGCTGCGCGCGAGCATTTTTGTTCGTGGGCCACTCCTGCGCCGCTCGTGCGCAGTTCGCGCGCGACCTAAGTGCCGTACGCGATCAGCGCCATCTTCGAAAGTATTGAGCCTTCTGGCTCAGTACGGAACTGTAGTATTGAATGCGCGCAGATCGCGCGCCGTGCGCGCGCCTTATACGAGCCTTGCATGAATTGCGCTAAAGAGGCGCACCTCACTATTGCCGTGACTACACGCGCGCAGCTCGCGGGCAGCTCGCAAACGGCTCGCGAGCTGCGCATTCGCGGCACATTCGCCAGATGTGGACACACCCTAAGACACTCTGCACACAAACACACATCCAGACATCCAGTGTGCGCGACATGCGCATATACGCAGCTCCCTAGTTATACCAGCCAGGCTCCAAATCAACTGGCCTCACAGTTGAAAGAAAAAAATCTAAATCAAAAGTGTATTTGAGAAACCGGAATTAATTATACAATAGCGCAATTTTATGCACGAATTCATAAAATTCTCTCAACAAACTAAATTTTCGGCACACACCAAAAAAAAAATCAGAAATAACCAAGCTGGGGGCTAATTCTCGGGCCGATCTCGATCATTTTGCAATTTTATTTTATTGCTTCTTTTCACAACCCCGCACTTCTTCTTCGTTTTCCGTATATCATAGCTGTCGAGACTTTTACGATGAGGTCGTTGATGAATTACTCAAGGACATCATCCATTCTCTCTTCGAAAACAAGCAATAAAATAAAATTGCAAAATGATCGAGATCGGCCCGAGAATTGCCCCCCAGGTGTGACATTAAAGTGGGTGACGCGTACTTATGGCTCGCCGACCTTTTTCGCTTGTGTGTCACCGTAAGTACGCGTACTTTAAAACCGCCGCGCAAAATCGTCGGCGATCCAACCGGTCTGAAATCTTGCTCGTAGCTCGTCATGGCTCGAACGTGTGGCAGCATTGCGAGCCGCGAGCCGCCACTTTGTTTCGCCAGTTCGTGGATGCGCATGCTTGTCGTGTTAATTTTTGCAATTTTTGTTAATTTCAGAAATTTCAAAATGAGTGATTTCCGAACATATTCGCATGAACTGCTAACCGAACTCATAGAAGCTTTCCGAAATTACCCTTGTCTTTGGAAAATTAGAAGCAATGATTACAAAGACAAAATTATGAAGCTTCAAGCATACAATAATTTATTAGAAATTATACGTAGCTGACGTATAATTTCAAGGAAAGAGATGCTCGTCGAAGTGATGAAACGTCAAGAAAAAAATTAATTCATTAAGAGCTGGGTACCGTAAAGAACATAAAAAAGTGCAAGATAGCAAGTTTTTAAAATGTAATACGATATTATTCCTAAATAACACAAAGCTTCTTCAGTCGACGACATCGCAATACAGAGTGAGAAAGCTTCACGTGTGTCACCAACGTCGAGCCGAGTAAGTTCGCGATCTTAAAAACCGCGTACTTTAAGTTCGTACGTCTATCACCCACTTAAGACCAGTGGCGGATTTGCTATACGGCACGGCAGGCCCGGGCATAGGGCGGATAGGGCGGCATATCGTGACAAAAAAATCACAGATGATAGCAAGAAATACACAGATGATAGAAGATTACTTTCAAATGCAAAGTACCTAAATATTTGAAAGGGCTGCACATACTACGATGCTGGTGGACCGAACAGCAACGTATAGTGTCTTCCTAAATCACTTGTTTATGGATTTTCGATATTATAGACTGTGCACTGCTTAGTTTTATATAATTTCTCATTTCGATTTTGATAAAAATTGCCATTATAGTAAACTGATTATGTATCTCTAGTCTATATGATGGGTACTTAGAAAGGGCGGCACATTGCCTGGGGCCTAGGGCGGCTAAGGCTGCAATTTGCTTTTTAATAAAATAAAAAATGAAATTCAATCTTTTACGACATTTATTATTGAACACACTTTCCAAATATAATAAAAATCGGAAGATTATAGAAAAGCATTTTACATCTTCTCCGAAAGACCTCTTTAAATCCTCTACGCCTAGTGGCATGCCAAATACTAGACTACTACTCCATACTATCATCGATTGATCGATTTTTGTCGATTAATCGATTTTTGATTGATAGTCTATCGATCAAAACTAAATTGCCTGCCTACAAATAGGGTCGAAATGAAATAACGCATGTCTTATTAAGTACGTATTTTCTTTCATACAAACACAAAGTCTTTGGCACTGTTTTTACCCAACTCCAAACAATTCTTATAGCTAAATAATTTTACATTTTAAATCAAATTGACGGGATCACACAAATTATTGTATACATTAAACAACCAATTTTTTTTACATTATCAGTAGTTTTTTCGGAATTCAATGAAAAACGTAGTTAAATATCTAATAATAATCTGTTCCCCGTCAAACCAGCCTCTGAATTAACATTTAGGGCTGAATGTTCAATATAAGGATTAACGCGATTCGTCAAATAAAAAAATACGGTCCGGTTTTGACGTGACAACGTCTTATAATTCGATGAAGCCGGCGGCTGCACGCACGAAAAAACATGACTCATGCGGCGTTACCTCACTCTGAGGCGTTCCATTTAAGGCTTGAAGTGCAAGCGAGAGCGCGGAACGAGCGACAAAGAGGCACGCACGGCCTCCGCGTTCGGCAGCGTTCGACATCTGTCTCTCTCCTACTTGAGTGAGCGATGCGTCCGCGTGCCGCGTGTACCTGTATGACGTTGTCACGTTCAACTATCTTCAGTAAACCGACTTTACAGACAACCGATTTTTTATCTGACAGAAAATCTGTACATTGAAATATTAGGCCTAATTATTGTATTGAATTTATACAATTAAAAATAATGCCGTACAAACAATATTGAACATAACCGTACACAATGAAATAGACGCGAAAAAAACAACAGATGTCGCTAAAACCGCACGTCCAGCCAATCAGAGCAAGCTAGCTTGACACATCTATATCATTTCAACCAATGGGAGAAGACGTACGATCCTAGCGGCAAATACATGGACATTTCAGGCGTTTTGTACTTATTTAGGCCTACATACCATCAGTGTATAGTTATTTTAAACTATAGAAATACATAACTTTTGAAACTATCATGGTTTTTAATATTTTTTATGAGTTCAGCCGTGATTATGGTGCATGCAACTGTGCCGAAATATCGGGGGTCAAAACTCACAAAATTTAATCATGGTAAATATCCCGTTGTTTCATAAAAATAGTATAGAAATACAATGAGATTATTTGAACTTTTGCTAATAAATAATCTAATTTTAAAACCTTTTTATACGACAAGTTATTTGCTAATCTTGAGTAGGAACACACGGCAACGCATCAGGAGCCTAATTCTCGGCTCGTCTCGGATCATTTTGCAATTTGATTTTATTGTTTCTTTTCGAAGAGAGAATTGATGATTTCCTTGAGTAATGCATCGACGACCTCATCGTAGAAGCCTCGACACCTACGATATACGGAAAACGTAGAAAAAGTGCGGGGTTGTGCAATGCTAATGTGTATTTATGGGACATTGAAAATCTCGGTCGGCCCGAGAATAAGACTCCAGACTACCCACCCACCATATTTAAACTTTTGGCCTTTGAAGTTTAACGCTATAAATCATGCGAGATAGGGCTCTAAGTTATTTCGTATGCGACCTTCTTTGTATTGTATGATAGAGGTAGGCAGGGCAGTTTCGATCGCACTCTGAAGCCTTGCGCATTTACAACATTTTGTTACCAAATGTTGTTTTCGTTTCGCCTATTTGTCTCTGTCTATTGTATGTAGAAAAGATGAGACAACAACTCTAACTAAGTAACGTATTTTTGCCCTTTCATATTTTCTCCATACAATAGAGAGAGACAAATAGGCGAAACGAAAACAACATTTGGTAACGAAATGTGGTAGCAAAACTCCGACTTCGGGTACAGCACACAATTCCGTGCCTGCAATGTTTCTTTTGAATTATATTTTCTGTGTCTTTAAGGAGGGGCAAATAGCATCATCAAACGTCTAACTGAAAAAATCTAATTCAACAAAATCTATTTTTCGTCCGTAAGCGAACACCCGGATTAGTAATTTCTGTTAGACATTTTCTGTTGATATACGCCCGGGCTTTTTTTTTAAATAAGCAAACAAGTGTGTCACAGGGCCCACCTGATGGAAAGCGGTTTTTTCCGCTGAAAATTTTATAATGCTGCCCAAAAACACTATTCCACGCTGACGAAGTCGCGGGTACAACTAGTGTTTTCATACATTTAAAATCAAGGTGCAAGTGATAAGTCTATCGACGGTTGTCTGCTCCTTATGGACCATATTATGTACGGCCATTTGTGAGTAGTCACTGGAGTCAGCCCTAAATTTAAAAGCTTTAACTAAAATAACTTAAAATAAATCTAATATAGGTACCACTGCTTGTAAACAAAACATCGCATTTATCACTTTTCAATCACCGTTTTTGTACTACACAAAAATAAACATACTCAATGTACAAACAATTTAACAAACTGGCTTTTGACGTGACAACGTCTTATAATTCGATGGAGCCGGCTGCACGCACGAAAAAACATGACTCATGCGTCGTTACCTCGCTCTGAGGGTATCGTTGACAAAGATATCGAATTAATCGCATAATACTCGATTAAAAAATGCACTCTTAAAACAAGTATCGATCATTTGAACTTTTTTCTCAATACACACTACTTCACGAAAAAATTCCGACCTTTTGTTCAGGACACAACCAGTATTTTGGCGAGACTTATTTTTAATGCCATTCACACTTTTCAACTGAGATATTTAGTTATTTGATTAATATTATCGATAATTGACTCAATAAACCGGTTTCCGATACAAATAACCCGGTTTCGGACAACGTCAACCGGCTATTTGTTGATACCGGACTTGACATTTTATGTATCTTTTAAACATTTCAATAAAAATCTAGATATTTCGTGATCTCTGCCTACCCCCATGGGATTTAGGCGTGTTTTATGTATGCATGTATTTCGTTAATTTAGCATTTTTCAACCCAAACCCGTAGTTTTTCCTTAAATTGTTTTTCTCTTCACTTTAGTCGATTCATACCAAAATAAAATCTAAGATCAACTTTGATTTCCACGATTTCATATTCATTCGAGACTTATCTGGTAATACAAGCTTTTTTTTGTCTTTCAATACTTTTTTTATTATTTTAAATAATTTTCGCGCACTGTCACCACTCTGGTTCACAATTTTTGACCGTCACACAATCCACAGTGTTTACTTATTGTTGTCTCCTTTCAAAGCTCGGTCTAGGACCGCTTTCGATGCGATCTCGACGGTGACTGTCTTGCTAATGGTCGATAGCTGGCTCTGTTCGAGCGCTGTCTCCGTGATCGGCTCCGTAAGGATGCGGAGGGACGTGATCTTCGCTCTCTGGTACGCCTCCGCTGTGTTGTTGCCGAGGAATCTGTAAAGAGGGTGTAATGTTGAATGTTCTGATATCCGCGCACCTATTTCAAAGGTGATCGACCGAGCAAAGCAAGCCGATTTCTCTGAGGTTTTAATCTGTGGTGTAATTTCTTTTACATAATGCGGACATGACGATATTTTAATATTAGGAAAGTTATGAATCTTTAATATAATAAATTCGAAAATAACTCTGTCTGTCTGTCGCGCTTTCACGCCAAAACTACTCAACCGATTTAAATTAAATTTGGTACATAGATAGTAGAGCCTGGGGAAGGACATCAACTACTATTTCATGCGAAAAAAGGGGTTTCAGGGATTGAATGGGGGAGCAAAAAGTATCAACACGAAAGGTGCAAGTTTCGTGATCAGTGCACGAAAGGAGCTTCTTTGAGGGGCACTTAAAATCATTTCATCTCATTGGTTCAAATGAAGTTTCGTAAGCCTATGGAACAGACTCACCGGACGTATTACGGGACCCTGCAGTCAGTGCGAGCAGACAGACAGACAGACAGACAGATTGCACACTCACCTGATGGCGACGTAGCAGACGAGAAGCGCGGCGCCGGCACATAGCACCCGTACCACGGGGGAGGGGAACAGCTGAGCGGCGACCCAGGCGGCTGCGCCCGCGCCGATCATACAAGCCACGCCGAGGGCGGTGCGCACCCAGTGAGAACAGTTGAAGCCACGCTCCCATTCAACCCTGAAACAATACAACAAGTAAATATTCTGATTGCCGTACGAGACACATCTGGAAGTACAGTCGCGGTATGAAAATGTTCGTCACCTTAAAGTCGGTTTTCGCTTGCACCAGTGCCTTGATCTTGAACACATTTTGACATAATTTGTGACGTTAACTTATCGGTGTATTCTGTCTATTCACTTTCAAAATGTAGTATGTGATCGTGATACGTTGAACAAATCAAGTTGAAAATCGACGAACATTTTTATTTCGCCACTATACACAATGCCAGTGCTCTCAAAGGGTGAAGGAAAACATCGTGAGGAAACCGGCATATCGTAGAACCTAAAAAAAAAAAATGTGTCAAGTGCACGAAAGGAGCCTCTTTGAGGCGCACTTAAAATCCTTTCACCACACTTGGTTCGAAAGAATCAGTGACATGATAAGAAGAAGAGTAAAAGAAAAATCGAATTGGTGCAATAATGACAAAGTTATGCGATATCAAACATAAGAAAAAGTTAATTAAGAACCTCATCCTTTTTTATTTGACTTCGTTTAAAAATGTGACGTTGCTTGTTGTTTATTCTGCGATGTATCCTCGTGACCGTCTGAGAGGATGCAAGAGAGGACAATATATTAAAACAACTCACCTATTTGTCTCCTGAACGATGTAAGGCGTGTTGCAGACCTTGCACTTCAGACCGTCTGGAGAGCCGACACTCTGCAATGCAAATAAAACAATAAGCAAACAATATTTTGTATAGAGAAACAATGAGCGCCCTTGGCGGGATTGCGAGAACTAATATTATTAACTACGAACGCTGTGTAAAAGCTAACGACAAAATGATGTTAAAACTCAGAATGAGCCGATCGCTTTTAGCAAGAGCTTTTTTAAGGTCTATAGTGTATACCACCTTTAAACTACTTCTTACTCGCATTTCAACATTAAGTGCGCGTCACAGCATATCCAACAGTCGCGGGACGAACCCACGCTGCCGACTAGCGAGTCTGTACAGTCCACTTCTAGTACAGTCCACGTGAAGTAACAAGTGGTGACGTACCTCGACCAGCCACCGGCTGAGGCAGGTGTGATGCACAGCGGCCACGTCTCCGGTGCAGCGGCACGGCGTGATGAGAGGCTCAGAGCGCGCGCTGTCATAGCATATCCAACAGTCGCGGGACGAACCCACGCTGCCGACTAGCGAGTCTGTACAGTCCACTTCTAGTACAGTCCACGTGAAGTAACAAGTGGTGACGTACCTCGACCAGCCACCGGCTGAGGCAGGTGTGATGCACAGCGGCCACGTCTCCGGTGCAGCGGCACGGCGTGATGAGAGGCTCAGAGCGCGCGCTGTCATAGCATATCCAACAGTCGCGGGACGAACCCACGCTGCCGACTAGCGAGTCTGTACAGTCCACTTCTAGTACAGTCCACGTGAAGTAACAAGTGGTGACGTACCTCGACCAGCCACCGGCTGAGGCAGGTGTGATGCACAGCGGCCACGTCTCCGGTGCAGCGGCACGGCGTGATGAGAGGCTCAGAGCGCGCGCTGTCATAGCATATCCAACAGTCGCGGGACGAACCCACGCTGCCGACTAGCGAGTCTGTACAGTCCACTTCTAGTACAGTCCACGTGAAGTAACAAGTGGTGACGTACCTCGACCAGCCACCGGCTGAGGCAGGTGTGATGCACAGCGGCCACGTCTCCGGTGCAGCGGCACGGCGTGATGAGAGGCTCAGAGCGCGCGCTGTCATAGCATATCCAACAGTCGCGGGACGAACCCACGCTGCCCACTAGCGAGTCTGTCTCCACATTCTGCAAACACAAAAACGTAGGTTAAAAAGGTTTTTTTTTATTAGACCTCACAGACACATATTAAGCACTTCGAATCGTAGGAGCGAAAGAACGGGCAAAAAACTCCGCCCCAAAAAGAACAGACTTTTTGGGGCGAAGAAAAGCCACAGTTTTTTTTTTTGGAATTTTTGCTATTTTCCAAACGGTTTGGAAAATCGGAACGTCTTCTAGATGGAGACGCGAAATCTGCAACTGCCAATATCCAGTTCTCAGCCCCTCCTCCCAAAAACTACTCATAAAAACTCGCATCTTCATACAAAAACCACTAGAAAAACGGGTACCCAATACAGAGAATCAAATCCAAAAACGCAAAACAACTCGACTTGAGCTACAGAACTCACCAAAATCTTCTTCGAAGACAAAGCTTTGTCATCCCGTCCTTTGACTGCCTTAGGGCGTACAAGAGTAGTTATAATGACGCGGTAGACCATCCATTGCAAGCTACGGACCATTTCAACAATGTACCATGCTGCTCTGTACCATGCGAGCTCGGGATACTGGGGATAGATTGTTAGTTTGTTAGTTGGGGGTGGGGGTTAGTATTGCGGATCTTAGGATACTGGGGATAGATTGTTAGTTTGTTAGTTGGGGGTGGGGGTTAGTATTGCGGATCTTAGGATACTGGGGATAGATTGTTAGTTTGTTAGTTGGGGGTGGGGGTTAGTATTGCGGAGCTTGGGATACTGGGGATAGATTGTTATTTTGTTAGTTGGGGGTGGGGGTTAGTATTGCGAATCTTAGGATACTGGGGATAGATTGTTAGTTTGTTAGTTGGGGGTGATAAAAGAAATGAAATAAAAGAAAAGACGTAGTTCTATTCTTTTATTTCATTTTTGTTAGGTTAGGTAGAAGGAGTTTTATGAAGAGCAATAGGTTGGCGTGGTACGGGCATGTCATGAGGAGGGATGAAAGTCACGTACTAGGAGAGTAATGAGTATGGATGTGGATGGATATGTGAGCAGAGGTAGACCAAGGAAAACATGGATGAACTGTGTGAAAAATGACATGAATAGGAGAGTTGTGAATGCAGAGATGACGGCTGACAGAGGGAAATGGAGGAAGAAGACATGTTGTGCCGACCACACATAAAGTGGGATGAGGGCAGGAAGAAGAAGAAGGTAGAAGGAGTTTAGGTAAGTATTTATGTATGTTTTTTTATAAAATATTAAGCAGGTACTATTTTAAAGAAGATACAGTGAAAAGTTCACCCATGTTTATTAATATAATTTATCAAACCGTAATAATAAAACGAAATGAAAAAAAGCTTTATAAAGTGTTCAATATTTATATTAATTTATATTTAACATAAAATGGGTAAAGCTTGCAGAATGATACATTGAAGAGGCATGGTCGTTGCAAAACATTAATAAATAAATAATACTTATAATTCCCTCAGTCATCAATATTTTTTTTTTATTATTGTAGCAGTGTTTAATGAAATTAAGCACCATCATAAGCTTGAAGACAAACACTAGCCGACCTTTAGCAAATACCAAAATGCACACAAGTGCTAACGACACAGATCAACCAAACCCAAAATTAATCAAGCCGTAGTTTGTTGCCTGTTCTTCTAGGCTTGGTCGCGTGGAACTGGAACCTAGACTCACCTTGCTTTAAGATATTTCAAAGTGATTCTTGTTTTGCTTTTGTTTTCCAATATGACGTACCAAAGACGGGACGCCTAGCGTTTTTTCAGCGTGACGTACCATAACCGAGATTCCAGAAGACGGAGTACACTGCTTTGTCTCAAAAATGTTTCTTTCGTCGTATATACTCGTACCTTGGCGAGCCGTTGATGCGCCAGCAAATCCCCCAGCCGCCCGTAGTCCACGACTGCCATAACCAATATCCCAGAAAATGTGATATTTAAGCTTAGTCTCGCAGTTATTTTTCTTATTCCAATGCGACGTATCGACCGCCTACTCTTCCAATGTGACATACCATAGATAGATCAACCACCTACTCTTCTAATGTGACGTACCATAACTGACATCCTAGAGATACAACACTCTTGTACCTTGATCTATCGTTTTTCTGTGGATATTGTTCCACGGCACGTACCTTGGTGAGCCGTCGCTGCGCCAGCAGGTCTGCCAGCCGTCTGTAGTCAAGTTGCCTGGCGAGCCAATGTGACGTACCATAGATATATGGACCGCCTACTTTTCCAATGTGACATACCTTAGTTTCATGGATATTCTTCCACCGTACATACCTTGGTGAGCCGTCGCTGCGCCAGCAGGTCTGCCAGCCGTCTGTAGTCAAGTTACCTGGCGAGCCAATGTGACGTACCATAGATATATGGTCCGCCTACTTTTCCAATGAGACATACCTTAGTTTCATGGATATTCTTCCACCGCACATACCTTGGTGAGCCGTCGCTGCGCCAGCAGGTCTGCGAGCCGGCCGTCGTCGAGCTGCCTGGCGAGCAGGCGGCGCGGGTTCAGCAGCCACAGCTGCTCCGGCGCCATGGAGTTCCACAGCACGCACGGGAACCATAGCGCGACGCCGATCTCCGCCAGGCGGAACACCAGGTCGTGCCAGTTGCGGGATACTACTGGCACCCTGGGACATTATAAAGAGCACATGTTAAAACGACACTTGACAAACAAAAATCAGATGTATTTATTGGGGAAACAAGTGACACGGGGGAGTATAAACAGAAGGATACGATGATAGCCACTATACAGGGTTATTCATTATTAGCTGCAAATACTCAGGAATTAGGTTCAACAAATAAAATAATAGTACATTGTTACCCGAGTGTTGAAAGTCACGTTTTTTGAGTCCCGAGACGGGTTTGGCGCCAGAGCGTAGCGAGGGCGCCAATGGAGCTTGAGGGACTTAAAAGACTTTCATCCGAGGTAAACACTGTGCTTTTCATTACGAATACAAGGAAAGTAAAAATAAAAACATGAAAGAAAAATTTGTGAAAATGAAGATTGAATTGCCGCCTTCCCGGTTTTTTTTTTATTTTTCTCTGGCGGGCCTTCGGCTTCGGTTCGCCAGCATTATTCAGCCAAAATTTTCATTTTCATAATTTAAAAAATGGTAAATTGTTTGCTCAAATCTATGTTATTTTAAAGAAATAGTTGAACGTACGAGTACGAATATAATAATTAAGCCGATTAAGGGATCAACACACGAGGATAGTAGGCAGTTCTAATTTTTATCATATTTTTTATAAATATTGTTGACATGGATGATATATTAATAAAGTAATTTAGAAGATATTATTTATTTAATACTATCTTTATGTTATTTAAATTTAAATTTTACATTGCGCTCTAATTAGACTTTTTAAACTTCATACCGTTGTAATGGGTTTCCAACCTACTTGCTGAATAAAAAGTTGGAATTTGGTTGAACAACCTCCTTGTAGAGTTAGAAAGACTTTAGAAAGTTGGAACATGGTTGAATAAAATAGAACTTGTTTTTTTTTATAATTTGACAGCTGTCAGTAGAAAGCGATTCTCCCTAGGGCTGAAAGTTTTACTTTCAATTAGGCCCCTCAGGCAACTTCAGACCTACTTTCAGAGTATGAGCAATGAAAAAATATTTATGAAATGATTTTTTTTAAGTTTTGTTATGAAAATACCGAGAAAATCGATAAAGGAATCATTGGCGCCTGACCTATTTTGACCTTTGATCCGCGCCCGCGCGCCGTGAGTGACATTCTGCGTTCAGTCACCGCCTGGGTGGGTCATCGTCCTGTTCTCCATGGCAATCATAATGCAATAGCCGTAAAGAAATTAATAAAAATAAAATTTTGATACAAAAACTAAAAAAAAATTTTGATCAAAATTTAAAAAAAATAATTTCATAAATATTTTTTATTTTATTTGTTGAACCTAATTCCTGAGTATTTGCAGCTAATAATGAATAACCCTGTAGATATAGAAACTGTGACGCAGCTATCAACGCCCACTTCATAGACCTCAATATAGATAGTTACTTTTACACAATTATTGTATAGTAGACAACGTTAATCGTTAAAACTGTATGTAATAAAAAACTCTCACAATATAAGTAGATATATTTATTTACAATAAAAAAAATGTACAAGTTTCTGGTAAGCAAGCCTGTGTGGCATTTGACTCGAAATCAAATCAAGTTCCAGGATCTCAGATACCACTTGGAAAATTATAGACCACAAGGTTGGATTTATTCACTTCTCTCATTATCATTACTCACTTAGTCTTCCACAGCTCGCTGAGTGTCTCTGAGGCCAGGAAACCGGCGATCAGGATCAGCATCAGCGCCTGGCTTACCAGACCGACGCGCGATTGGTGCAACTGCGATATGTCTATGTTTCCATTTCCATCTGATAGATCTGTTAGAACTCCCTGGTAGGAACAGAGTACATTTTGAATGATACAAACGAGATAAAATGCACGCTTATAAAGGCGCGGGCCCAACGCGGTGCACGCGGCGCAGTTTAGCTGCGTGTATTATTATTTTTAACCGACTTCCAATCAAAAAGGAGGCGGATCTCAATTCGGTTGTATTTTTTTTTAATATTTTTAATGTCTGTTACCGCATAACTTCGTCATTTGTGAGCCGATTTGAAAAAATATTTTTTTATCTGAAAGGTATACTGCTTCCAGATTGGTCCCATTTTAATTTTATTAAAATTGGTGTTGCCATTTTTTTTTAAATAATTTTTTTAACCTTTGTGCCTGCATGCCTCCGTCATTTATGAACCGATTTAGAAAATTATTTTTTTATTTGGAAGGTTATTTTTACGTCCAGATTGTCCCAAACAAATTTCATTAAAATCGATTTAGCCGTTTGGCAATGAAGTCGGTTTCTCAAGTTTTTTAAACTTATAATTATTGAGAAAGTGGTTCTACGTTTCCACTGGAGTACACGAAGACTATGTATAGCATGGCACGGGGCGCACGGAGAGGCTACGCACACGCCACTGCAATATTCGTGTCATATTGTGGGTCATTGCATATTGGGTGTATTCCAGTGGAGACGTAAACCCACGTCGACAGCGTTGAGCTACGTAATCGCTCAGCTATGTAATACACGCATGGAGTCTGTGATTTATTGTGTGAAAAACCAAATAGTTGCTCGCGATTCTCGATGAATAAGTTCAGTAAATTAACATCTTTCTAATTTTTTATATTGATTTTATAGTGTTTACTACACTTATGGAAATCACAAAGATTTTTATAATGTCCTAAAAATTAAGAGCCGAGCGAGATTTGAACTCGCAACCTTCCCCTTGGTACGGGGCTGCGCTGACCGCTGCGCCATCGGATCCTAATCACACTCGACGAATAACTCCTAAGACTGTTCGGCACTAACCAAGGGGAAGGTCGCGAGTTCAAATCCCGCTCGGTTCTTTACTTTTGGGACATTATAAAAGTCTTTCAAAAAGTCAAAGTGGACGAGCGAGAAGGTGTTATACGGAGTTCGTGCGTCGTAAGAAATTCAAAGCTGGGCAATCAGTTTTGCCAGACTAAGGAAGGCTGGGTCAGCAGATTTCAGTACCGGGATAACAGCTGGGTCGTTGAACTCACCTGTTTAGTGACGAGCGTATCTGACACGTCATCATCATCAGCAGTGGAGGGTCCCGGTCGAGGGGACAGGATGGTGCATACCTTTGTCTCCTTCACGAACTCTCCGCGGACCTGAAAACAAGAGACCACAAATAAATAAATATATAGACATAATTACTCTCACTTGACTGTAAAATTATTTTCACCAAAAAGTCAAGTCATTTTCAAGTTTCAATTTCATCTATAAGTAAACGAAGACTAGTTGTTTAAATCTCATTTATAATATCAGTATAAGATCATTGATTCCCAACGTATAAGATCATTGACCCCCAAGGGTCCACGGGAGACTAGACGGGGGTCTTAGACGGCTTGACTAAGAAATGGGGGCTCACAATTCGTAAGCAGGGGCCCACGAAAATTTATCTAGTTCTAATAGTGAAGAACTAAAATGTTGGTTTCACCTATAAATTAATTAATTAATTAACCAATTCTCACTCTTTTTCAAAATTGTTCCTTCGTGGTAGGAACTCAGCCGCTACGCAAATGTCCATAGTAAGAGCCAATAATAGTTTTTTTGTCAATTAGGAATATAGTAAAAATGTACCTGCAGAGAGGGGGTCCACCGGAACTAGCAAAGTTTTGAAAGTGGTCTGTGAGAAAAAAAAGATTGGGAGCCTCTGGTATAGATTGACACCTCTTTATTTGAGTTTGCCAGTTTTATTTGTTGAAGAATACACAGAATGGGTCGCTAAAATTAATACATGTCAAATGCGAGATAGTACCGAGAATTATACCCACTTATCTCAAACATTGTTCTTTGTTAGTTTCTTGGATCCGGCCCAAACATAATTATGACTACCTCTTCGTAGAAGTAAATTCTAATCTACGAGTGTACTTATTACAAGTGAAGTGTAAAAAACTTGAGGTACCAACTTCATGGTCAAAAAGCTAAATCAATTTTGATGATATTTCTATGGAAGTATAAAATTTCAGATAAAAAAGATTTTTCAATGCGGCTTATAAATGACGAAGTAACGCGATAATAAACATAAAAAAAAATATCACCGAATTGAGAACCTCTTCCATTTGAAGTCGGTTAAAAAGAGAAGTTGACACACCCACTGACTGACAAACTCAACACAAAATTTCCAAACTATAAGGCTCGGAAATGTTGTACATACACTTTTAGGAGTGTAAAAGCTCACTAAGACGATTTTTGAAAATCCGCACCACAAAAGGTTGAAACGGGGTGCCAATGTTTGTTTGGAAATAACATCTTTTACAATCGAAGACGGGATTTCACGAGTATTTTATTACTATAAATTATAATAAAATACCTATACAATCTCTGTTGCAATTTAAAGAATGCACCAGTGACTAAGAATGACCGCGGACCGCAAAAGGGAGAAAACAATAGAACGTTGTGTGTTAAGTTATCGATAAGCCTTATTGTTCTTACCTTCAATCATCTGATAATACTATGGTAGTATGTGATTTTGTGTTTTATGTGATTGAAAAATGTATGTGCACAATGCCGGTGGAAAACCTTGAGAAAGAGTTATATTTGTTTTTTTTTAATTACTTATACGGATAAAGGCATAATCTTGCCAAAAAGCAAAATGTATTATGTTCAACTGTTAAGAGCTGATTAAGAAATGTTATAGTATAGGATCCCGCTATAGAAAGACCTTCACCGAGCTGGTTATTTAATGAAACGTATTTTATATTTAATTAAACATGCCAATAAATATATTCTGTATGGGTTGCCTATCAAATTTCAGTCCAGGATATGATTCATTAATAATTTAAAAAAAAAAAGTTTTTTTAACTTTCCACCGGTTTGTTTATTAGCCAAATTCTATACCAATCGAAAGTATAGACCCCATAGAATATGCAAACGTTAGGTTGCCTATTTTTTTCCGGTCACAACTCTCGGGTAGCCAGGTATTTAAACAGGTAAATCGATACTAGCATTTTGCACCGGTATGTTTATTGAATAAAAATACTGGGGTCTATACTTTCGATTGGTATAGAATTTGTCTAATAAACAAACCGGTGGAAAGTTAAAAAAACATTTTTTTTTAATTATTAGTTAATCATATCCTGGACTGAAATTTGATAGGCAACCCATATAGAATATATTTATTGGCATGTTTAACTAAATATAAAAAACGTTTCATTAAATAACCAGCTCGGTGAAGGTCTTTCTATAGCGGGATCTTAGACTATTACTTTAAAACAAAAAAAAAGAAATTATTAAAATAAAACTAAAAATATTCATGGGCAAAATGCAGAATGAAACTTCTATGAAAGTAAAAAAGTTTTTCTCAAATATTCGATGCGATATTAATTATTTTAATTTGTGGATACCTACCGGAGAAATATAATTGAAAATCCACAACTGATTCAGTACATGGTTTAAGGCTGGTTTTGAATTGCCATGTCTTTGCTATGAATTATGCCACAGAACATAGCAGAACGGCCATGTGGCCGGAAAAGTTTTTGAGATTCGTCATTTCAGTCTGTCACACACACAGACATAGGGGGACACACTTTGGAAGTGTCTGTCGCGCAAGCTGTTCAGTTTAGAAAAAAAAATACATTTGAAACCACAATATCATTTTAAAAACCTACATGGGGGGACACACTTTGGAAGTGTCTGTCGCGCAAACTATTCAGTTTAGAAAAAAAAATACATTTTAAACCACAATATCATTTTAAAAACCTACATGGGGGGACACACTTTGGAAGTGTCTGTCGCGCAAACTATTCAGTTTAGAAAAAAAAATACATTTGAAACCACAATATCATTTTAAAAACCTATCCATAGATACCTCACACGTATGATTTGGTGAAAAAATATTTTTGAGTTTCAGTTCTAAGTATGGGGAAACCCCAAAATATATATATTTTTTTCTATTTTTGTGTGAAAATCTTAGTACCTTTCACATAATACACCTACTTACCAAGTTTAAACAGTATAATTCTTATAGTTTTGGAAAAAAGTGCCTGTGACATACGGACAGATTGACAAACATGACGAATCCATAAGGCTTCCGTTTTTTGCTATTTGGCTACGGAACCCTAAAAATTAAAGATAGAAACATAACAAAACAATCAACAATAGCTGCATAAAACCTTACTAGGCCGATGCTAGTACAATAGTGTCATTCAAACTCATATAGGCATAATGGGCCATCTAATACCAATAACTTTGATTAATTATTTTTGTATGGCAATGAGCCACAAATCACGAACCTACCTTCAGTCGTTTGAGTACCTAAATAAAATAAAACTGACAATGAGTAAGACTGACGCTGGTGTCTTGAGCGTTTGATTATTTTTTATTATTTTAACTTTGTTGCATTCCTGTAAGGTGGTTATCATATTATATTAAATATTTTTTTTTTATTTGTAAAGAGATTAAGTACAAACGACATGTATTCAATAATAGTTTTTGTAAATAATGTATATTCTGTTGTAAATAAACTAATAATATAGTACAAACGAGCTTCAAAACATTGTAAATAATGTATATTCTGTTGTAAATAAACTAATAATATAGTACAAACTAGCTTCAAAACAATGTCTTTCTTTTTTTATAGATTGTATAATAAATAATAATAATAAATATTGTGGACAATTCACACAACACTACCCAGCCCCAAACTAAGCAGAGCTTGTAATATGGGAACCGGATAGCTGATATAATACTTGAATATATTTTTTTTTTGTCAATACATACTTAGAATACAATATAACACCCAGACAGAGAACAAACATTTATGTTCACCACACAAATATTTTTTTCGGTGGGGATCGAACCCACGACCTACGGCGCAGAAGGCAGAGCTACCACCAACTGAGCTAGAGGCCAGTCGTACGTAGTATGTATATAGTGTTTCCTACACTTGGGGAAATCACAAAGATTTTTATAATCGGTCGCGGGTTTATATCTCGCTCGGCTCTTAAGTGTGTTAGATTTCCATACTAACAGATTGTTACCATTTATGGACGAATAAATTACATTTTTAAAATAACTGTAGTTGGCTTTTATATTGTTCTTTTTACGGCAAAATATATTTAGATGAAGAAAATTGTAGGTAACAGTTATAACAATAAAAACTAAAAACGCATTTGTTTATTATTATTAACGAAGACTTTACCGTACTGTATTTGGTAATAACTTTGTAAAAGAAAAGTTTTCTTCAACTTAATAATGTTTGCCGGAAATAAAGACCAAAATAAAAGCCAACCACATTATTTCAGTTTACAATTATGCTCTCATCGCCCATAAATAGTAAAATTCATTATTATGCAAATCGTACCACCTTACGGTAGTATTTGATCGTTTATAATACGGAATGACAATACAAACTGAGTTCGCTTGCACTTAAGTGCTATGTATTTATATTTATACTAATATTATAAAGAGGAAAGATTTGTACCTATTTTTGTATGTTTGTAATGAATAGGCTCAAAAAGTACTGGGCCGATTTAAAAAAATCTTTCACCAATAGAATGCTACATTCTTCCAATTTGACATAGGCTACATTTCATTTTGAAAAAAAATAGGGATCCTTGGTAAAATTTGAACAATGTAACCGAAGGTGTAGAAAAATGAGTCTTAAAATGTGTTTCGTCGAATGCGCTGCCGAAACTATTAGCGATAGAACAAAATAATGTACAACAATATTGTCTACCCTGTGCGAAGCCGGGACGGGCTGCTAGTCATACATAACATAAGAGTAAATTTACTTCATAATTATACTTTAAGATAAAGTTGTAGGGGAAACCCTATTATCTTTATAACTTTACAAGTAATTAAAGTAGTTATGACAATTAGCGAACAGCTAGGCACGAGTCTTGAAATTTTGGTGTTGACAGAGGAAAACGCAAAAAAACAGAAGATACAAAAAAGGGCCAAAAATCATACCTTGAAGTACACCTCGACGCCGTAAATGAGAAAGAAGACGACCACTATCAATATCATCACCGCATAGATTCCGTTGAAGACATGCTGGTAGAAACTCTGCAACAAAAATAAATGCATGATGTTTACCATTATATGAATGGGAAGGGAAATAAACACACAATCGTTACGTACAAAGTCCTGAGTCTCCCTGCGACGTCCTAAGTATCAGTTAACTTATAATATAGATAGTGCAATCCACGAAGGCGCACCCCACTATTCCTCCTAACCGTTTATAGTATATGTGTGCAAGCTTCCGTCAATGTTTGAGTGTTATCGGTACACACTAACTACCTATGAGTGCACACGCACACTACAATGAATAGACTACGGTTCGCGACTGCCGCTCGGAGCAAACTCCCCGCACCCCGTGAGGGGCGCGTCTTTGTGAATTGCACTATCTATACCATGACGCTACAATATCACAGAGGCTGAAGGACTGGCAGATAATGCAATGATTTTATTCTGCTGCAAACGTTTAGAAAGAAAAGCGGAGGAGGAAGGCGAAAAGCAGGAGGAGCGAGCGGTAAGGTTTAGTGGAGAAGAGCCGAAGACCGGGCTCAGTGGCGCGTCTTGGGAGAGACCTACGTCCAGCAGTGGACTGATATAGGTTGGTGATGATAAACGTTTATTTATATTAAATTGTCAAGGGTACATTGTGCCAAAGGCGTTAGTTAAGTTAGATTTTGACACAAGGTTAACTGAGGTTTAACAAAACTCAGAGCCAGTTTTGAATTAGAAACAGCTAGTTCAATTCAAAGCTTAACAATAATTTAATGCCGCTATATTCAGTTATTCGTAGCATTATTTCTAGAAATATCTTCAATTATATTTTTTTTATTTAATCGATCTATGACTATCCTTTGTTGACACGTAGGGACTTTTATATGTCTATCCTTTTCTATCACGCAAGGACTTTTCTATAAATTCTAGATTTGGTCAAAATGTTCTAGAATATAATGGCTCCGAAACGTTCTAGAATGTTCTTTTCTGGAATGTCCGGGCAACGCCGGGCTTCGCTGGTTGTTTATTATACAAAACTAGGGAGAGGAAGGGGTAGAAACGTGAAGACCGAAGAGAATAGTTTAAAAGCTTACCTTTTGCTTATCAGTGGTGCCAGGAACGTTCGTGGTGAGGACTTCAGCAGCCAGCAGCGAGAAACTGATGAGGTTGAAGGTAACGAAAGCCAAGAACGACTTGGAGAGAAACCGCGGTCGCTCCCAACGAATATCGCGAAGGTGGAATACCTGGTGACAAAAATGTAAATGTAAATGTAAAATAGAAAATGTAAATAAAAATTAAGACATCAAAATGTAAAATGTAAAGACCTGCGCACACCTAGGCCGCTGGCGTCGGCGATCAGTCAAACGCTGTCAAATCTGACTGCGATATTTGACAGCGTTTCACTGATCGCTACCGCCAGCGAACTAGGTGTGCGCAGGCCTTAAAGCTTGCGCTGTGTTGCAAGTGGAAGTAACGCCTCTTCCAAACATGAAAATACGAATTTAAAAATAAACAAAAGACAAACTATAACTAAAATACAATTTAAAAAAAATACAATTATAATAAGACAGAGAAAATTGATGCAATGGACTATCTTGAATATGTTTTAAGAGTTTTATGCAAGGAGACATGTCCGCTAAATAATGATCAAGACATGTTATTGTTGTTCGGCCTAAGCGTGACGATGCTAAAGTTCATTCGATATTAAACAGCCCGCAATAAAACAATTAGCGCAATTAACCGTTTTGCTGTATTTTTTATGGCGGCCGGTTCGGGAGGCAGACAAAATCATCTTTTTGATGAAAAATTGGCTGAAAAATCAAGCATTAGTCGCTTTTAAATGGGAACGTTGAAAAAAAGATGTAGGTATATGTAGATAGAAAATACTTTATTGCATCGTACACAGGCGATATTGCACATCGGCTAATTTCGGCTTCATAGAGCTTAGTGTGCGTCAGAAAGAGATAGCGCTCTACGAAAGCAGAAAGTCGACGCGCAATATTTATTGCCTACAACCTTATGTATGGTTGCCTGGAAGACATCACTTTTAGTGATAAAATCGGTCATTGTTTCTATCCTATGTTAATTTTATGTGGAGTGCAATAAAGTATTTTCTATCTATCTATCCATGATCACAAAAAAATGGAAGAGAATTAAAAAAAACTGCAAGATTGTAGCAACTAAAAATCAGCCAAGTGCGAGTCGGACTCGCCCATGAAGGGTTCCGTAGCATCAAGTAACATAATATAAAGGTTCTTGTAGTTCGTCGAAAGGTAAATTGTTATTTACGATTTATGACGTATAAAAAAAAACTACTGACTAGATCTCGTTCAAACCAAATATAGTTGAAAGTTTGCATAGTAATGTACAACATGTATTTTTTTTAGTTTTATCGTTCTCTTATTTTAGAAGTTAGAGGGGGGGGGGGGGGGACCAATTTTTTTCCACTTTGGAAGTGTCTCTCGCGCAAACTATTTAGTTTAGAAAAAAACGATATGAGAAATCTCAACATCATTTTTGAAGACCTATTCATAGATGACCCATAGATGATTCATAGACCCCACACGTATGAGTTCGATGAAAAAAAAATTTTTGAGTTTCAGTTTCAAGTATAAAATTTTAGGGGACCCCCGAAATTTATAGTTTTATTTTTATTTTTATGTAAAAATCTTAATGCGGTTCACAGAATACATCTGCTCGCCAAGTTTCATCAGTCTAGCTGTTACGGTTTCGGAGAAAAATGGTTGTGACATACGGACGAACAGACAGACAGACATGACGAATCTATAAGGGTTCCGTTTTTGCCATTTGGCTACGGAACCCTAAAAATCCAAATTACATCCTAATTCCTAACCCTATGTTAATGTGGTAGGTATTAATATATAATATTTTTTTTCTTATGATCAAGACATTGTATCAAACAATATTTAATTTTAGATCTACGACTAAAGTGAAGGTCAAAGACCGCAATTTCACGACACATTTTTTTCTACAGTCTATATGGTCAAGCTCTAGTGCACACGACACAACGTCCGGACAAATAACAAAACGAAAACCATAAAGTCAAGATAATTTACAAGGTTTGAAGGGTGTGGATGCCGGTGTAATAACTGGCACTGAGGCTTAAAATCTGTATGCCTCAAGTTGATTGACGCAAGGTATATCGTAGGGCACGCTCATGACGTGCGTGGCCTACGAGAAAATGCTCTCATTTGTTTTGAACCAAAAATGTAAATCCGTAATTGGCTGTAAGTTATATTATAAGATATTTTATGTATACTTTAAGAGCTGTTGTGGATTTTGTTAATAAATAAAATAAAATAAAATGTAGGCGATGGTTATCGCTTAACATCAGGTGGGCCATATGCTTGTTCCATCAGCTAGTTGTATGAAAAACACATTTATTTAGTAGTTGGAAACGAGACCTATAAAGGGTTGAGATGATAATGATGATATGCTTCAATAAATAAATTTACCTTGCACTCGATTATGCAATATGCATTCCCCACATTTACAAAGTTAGCATCTTAAACTATAATTTTGCATGATTAACTAATTTAAATTAATTTATGCTCATGCTGTACGTTTGCGAAATAACAATATTTTTACAACCGTGCACTATGCATTCCAACTGATTTGAATAATCTACTTAATACCTAAACAGAACAGAAATCGTTTTTATATAACTAGCTGATCGGACATGCATATGGTCCACCTGATGTTAAATGGTAATCATGGCATATAACAATGAATTGAGGCATAGGTCACGCACGTCAGGAACGTGCCCTACAATGCGCTGCATTGCGTCCAGCAACATGAAGCGTAAATAATGGTCAGCCTCACGTGCCAGTAATTTCACCGGCCTCACATCCTTCAACCCGAAACACAGCAATGTTGCTTCACGGCAGAAATAGGCGTGGTGGTAGTACTTCCCCGGACGAGCCACTCACAAAGAGCTCTACTACTACTATGTAGTATCATTAATAAGTAATAATGAATCTTAGAACCACAACAATCCAATTTTTTTAATTAAATAATTATATAATACATTTGTAATGAGCTTACAAAGCATGGGGTTAGCATCCTTGTTACCTTATTAAAAATGTATAATTGCACAAACTATTACCTACAATGTTAGTACTCGGCAGTTGTTACTTCTCTGATAGTTTTACACATAAGGGCATTTACACTGTACAGTAAAAATCATCCAACTAATATTATAAACGCGAAAGTTTGAAAGTATGGATGGATGGATGTTTGTTACTCTTTCACGTAAAAACTACTGAATGGATTACATCAGAATAACACATAGGTTACAATTTATGAAGATATTGTAACGGAGAACGGATGTAAGTAACGGGAACGGGGGGAACGCGAGCGAAGCCGCGGTCGGCCGCTACTATAGATAAATTGGAAAACACTAGACCAAAAGATATTGGCGTTATACGTGTTTTACACGTTCATTATATTTTGTAAGTAAATATACATACAGTCTTAACCTGGTGGTGGATGGTAGTCAAACACAGACCGAAGATTTCAGCCATCCGAAATCGCGATAGGTTAACATTATCGATAAGGTCACAGGAAACGTCTGGTCTGTACTTATGGCTATCATGTCGTATTAGAAAGAGTCAAATGAAAATAGCTACGTCAGAATTAAGAACACCAGTATGAGCTAAGGCTCTGCCAATTAAAGAAGAAGAAGAAGAATATAAACAAACTGCATGCAATTACGGTATCAGTAGCACGTACGTGTTTTAGAAAATTGCGCGAATACAATTGAATAAGCACTTGTTTAATTGCGTATAACTGAGGCAACTGTAGTATCGTTGTCATAGCTTATTATTCTTCTAACGACTTTCCGGAATCAGCAGCCTAATTGTCTAAGTCAACTCGTATTCGACATCAGCTTCATTTTTGACTTTTTAACCGACTTCCAATCAAAAAGGAGGAGGTTCTCAATTCGGTTGTATGTTTTTTTTTTTTTTTTTTTTTTTAATGTTTGTTACCGCATAACTTCGTCATTTGTGAGCCGATTTGAAAAAATATTTTTTTATCTGAAAGGTACTGCTTCCAGATTGGTCCCATTTTAATTTTATTAAAATCGGTGTTGCCGTTTTTTTTTAAATAATTTTTTTAATGTTTGTAACTGCATGCCTCCGTCATTTATGAACCGATTTAGAAAATTTTTTTTTTATTTGGAAGGTTATTCTTACGTCCAGATTGTCCCAAACAAATTTCTCAAGTTCCGAAGAAGAAGAAGAAACCGACTTCAAATGAAGTCGGTTTCTCAAGTTTTTTAAACTTAAATTATTTAACCTAGCCTAGACTTCATCTGTCACTTTTGTATTGTATAACTTACCCCCGAATACTGAAACGCAACTCAGATTTAAGCACGTCTCAAGCGACGTATATTTGACAGTTTTCAATGAAAATCTGTCAAATTTTCGTCGCTTGAGACGTGCTTAAATCTGAGTTGCGTTTCAGTATTCGGGGGTTAGCTTATTATTCTTAACGACTTTCCGGAATCAGCAGCCTAATTGTCTTAGTCAACTCGTAATCGACATCGGCTTAATTTTTGACATTTTTAACTTAGCCTAGATTTCAACTGTCACTTTTGTATTGTATAACTATCTGACATAAGCAACGCCACCCACCACCGAAATTCAAACCCAGTGAATGAATGGAACTTGATGGAAATTCGTATTTTGGAATTGCGTAACGGTCGAAATGAACTTCATTTGGATACCTTATCTATATTTATAAAAGAAAGTCGTGTTAGTTACACTAACTAATAACTCAAGAACGGCGGAACCGATTTGGCAGAAAATTAGTGGGGAGGTAGCTTAGAACCGGGAGAAGGACATAGGATACTTAATCTTATCCCGAAAAAGCAACGGGAACGGGGTGTTACGGGAACGAGGGAGCGAAGCCACGGGCGGCCACTAGTATTATTATATAGACAATACAATACCAACAAAACTCTGACTGGGTCGACCAGTGACAATCGGCTTAAAGTTGACTGATAAAGGATTTCAAGTTAGACAATAAGGTTGCAGTTCTGTCGGTTCTCTAGCTGATGGAACAAGTATATAGCCCGCCTGATATAAAGTGGTAACCATCTCTATAACAATGCACTGCCTTGTAGGTCACGCACGTCATAAATGCTGCTTCACGGGAGAAATAAGCATGGTGATAGTAATTCCTCGGACGAGCCCTTCACAATGAGCTCTACTACTACTAATAAGTTGTTTTTTGTCGGAGCCATCTTGTCTATACTAAGATCCATAAGTTTTGGGTTTAGAACATGGTTGTTGATCACGGAAATTAACTGGATCGAATCACATCGTGATAGCGTATAGGCCTTGAGGTTTCGATTTATTCATCGATCTTACAAGGTCGGCAAAAAACCAGACTATAGAGTTTAACTTACATAAATGTTTCCACATCAATTCAGAAATGAAATTTTAAAAAACTATGTAGCCAACGCCAGGTGTATGTACACCTATCTTAAATACAGCTTAGCAATGTAGAATTCGGTTTAAAATGTTGTTTTTCTTCAATTCTACTTCGTTTGGTTGTACATAGAGATTATCTTGGCCAACAGAGAGCAACACAACGCATCCAAAAACATGGCGGACCGACATGACATGATGACAATAAGTAGTTAAATGTCATTTTTACTGGATTTTTGGATCTGATTTTTGGAGCATGACACCTATTTGAGTCAGTCACTGCGTATAACTGCCATGGTGGCGCCTTTTGGTATTCACCACTATAAAAAATCAACTACCTACTATTGAACATTTTTGTACAACGTACTTGTTTACAAAATTTTCATACAAGTGTATATAGACCTAGCGCTTTTTTTATTCATTGTGTTTACAGTGCTTACAGGTGTTTGCTGTTAGCGATAAGGCCGCCCATTGTTTTACTGTGAATTTTTATTTTTAAGCAATATACTGTATTCCTATATGTGTCATAATCATAGTAATCAATAAAAAGTTATCTATCTATCTTGCATGCTTACAGTGAGACCAGACGAGACATCACTAATCGGGAGAAAGGAAGATGGCGTTGGAATATGTGGATTATTGTTTAATGTTAAAATGATAAAAAGAGTTCTAGCTATAATGGTTAGTTTGTAGTCGGCATCCTTGATGTGTTCTGAAGATCATTACACTTTTAATTCATGAAAAAAAAATATGTAGCAATTACTTATCAGTTTCTAATTCTGATTCACTGATCGCCGGAATCAAAGATTTATTAGTTACTAGCTGCCTGTCCCGGCTTCGCACGGGTGGACATTTATTTTTTAAACACACAAATATAGCCTTTGTTACTCAAGGTGAACCTACGTCCAGCAGTGGACTGATATCAATTGATGATGATGATGAAAGAACATTCTATAACGTTTAGGGGCACTATTTTCTAGAACATTTTGTCCAAATCTAGAATTCAAAACCGTTTGCATGGGTATATTTGAGTATTCTAGATAATTCTGGATTACTAACGTTTGGATGCATTCCGGATGCTAGCCGAATAATTTCAGTCTTCGAATTAAATTTGATCATTCCAGAACCTCAAAGACATTCTAGAGCGTTCTGTCCTCGTCAAAGTCGAGAATTTTCTGAAAAATCCCTAAGCGATAGAAAGGGATAGACATATTTACGTGATAGAAAGGGATGGACATAGATTTCGAAACTTTTGCCCCTTATAAATTAATAACACCTAAATATTGAATATAAACTATCCTATCTTTTAAGTCCGACCATATTAAAGGCAGTTGCAAAATTTTATCGAAATCCGTTCAGTAGTTTCGGAGTTTATCGCGTTCCAAATTGTGACACGAAAGATTTATATATATAGATAGACTAGTGTCTGTCTACGACTTTACTTGTTTAGCAGTTTTTGCAGAGTATCTACCAAATTATTGATATGTCTGAATCATCTTCTAAATATATAAAACTCTTACGTTACTGACTGACTGACTGACAATCAACGCACAGCCTAAACCGTAAGTCCTAGAAGCATGAAACTTGGAGGGTATGTTTGTTTTATAGCATTGGGTTGCACTAAGAAAGGAAATTGGAAAATTATTTCCCTAAGCGGAGAAAAAGAGGAAAAACTTTTAAAAGAAAAATCAACGGGGCGTAACGGCTACGGGGCGAGCGAAGCCGTGGGCGGCCGCTAGTTTCATGTATAAAATGAAAATTAAGCATGCATGCATAATTATGCAATGCATTAAATGTACATTATTTTTTATAGAGGTCTAATTTTTTCATCTAAACTATCAAATGGACACCAAGGCCCTTCTTGAGGGTTATCGTGTAGGCCAGAGTGTAAATAAAACATGTGATAATTTTTAAATCTAACCTACGAATAGTTCGTGTGTTTATGTACATGTTTGATTCGCACCTAATAGGTATAGAAATATTCTGCATTGAGTAGAGAATTCAACGCCTTGACCCCGATTTTAAAACGAGATCTACGCCGATCATAATAATATAGCTAATGCATAAAAATAAATCGGTTGTCTGTAAAGTCGGTTTACTGACGATAGTTGAACGTGTTGAGTCCGATTGTGCCTCTTTGTCGATCGTTCCGCGCTCTCGCTTGCACTTCAAGCCTTAAATGGAACGCCTCAGATAGAGGTAACGCCGCATGTGTCATGTTTTTTTGTGCGTACAGCCGGCTCCATCGAATTATAAGACGTTGTCACGTCAAAAAGCTTGATTTGCATACGTATATTTATGCTGTTTATTATTATGTCACTTTCTACTCGCACCGCATACGGTATGACTGGATTCTCAGCTCAGTTGGTAGTAGCATTGTCTTCTGCGCTTTAGGTCGTGGGTTCGATCCCCATCGAGAACAAACATTTGAGTCGTTTAGACAGATGTTTGTTCGCTGGCTGGGTGTTATAATGAATACTAAGTTTTTACAAAAAATATATTATAAGTATTATATCAGCTATCTGGTTACCATGGTACAAGTTCTGCTTAATTTGGGGCTAGATAGTTTTGTGTGGGCTGTCCAAAATATGAACAATATCATTTGTTTGTTAGTTTTAAACTTTTGATTGCAACAGAATTACACATCCGCCCAGATGGAGTGCAAATATTCTAAAATCGTTTCTTAGTGAGAATCTCGGAATGGAAGCGCTCACTAATAAAAGGTTGAACGGGGATGTCAAAGTTTGTATGGAAATGGCTTCACGCGAACGAATTCGTTTAATAATTTAATTAATTTCTAACAACATTAGTTAATTTTATTCATAGTTATTTTGAGAAATTAACATAAAACTCGCTAAGGTTCAATAACAACAAGTAGGTACACATAAGGTCGACTTAATGCCAAGGTCATTCAACTTCACGGGTTTTGCAAACGAACTAAAATGATATACAGGGTGTGGCATAATGTATGGAATCTAGGGTACCTACGGACATTGTGCCGGTTCTGAAAAATATTAGATTTGTGCCAGTTTTTTTTTGAGCCATGGTTAAATTCAAACAAGGAACAATAATTTTAAATTTTCGAAAAAGTCGAATATCTCGGAAGCCGAGTGACTTTTACGAGCATATCGAGTATTTTTCTGAACCCGATTAAACTCTACCGGCACAATATACTCTACCCGTAGGTATCCTAGTATCCAATCATTACAAATACAAAATACAAATAAGTTTATTGCCAAATAAGACACAACACATAAAAAGAAAACACATTAGATAAATTTTACAGCTTGACAATAGAAGTAGGCTCAGCTCTAATTCTGTGCAACATACATAGATGATGCACAGGGCTGGTTTTCAGCATACCTCAATGTTCGACGTTGTAGGTGGTAGTCGAACCAGAGAAAAAATAAGTAGTAGCATTACGCACCCTGAACATCTCTAGATTACTATAAAGTAAGCATTTATTTGCCCAGGGTATTTCCTGGAACTTTTTTAACGCCTTTTTGAATGTTACAAGTTAGTGTAACAAATAATAAAAGTTTAAAAAGCTTGAGAAACTGACTTCATGGCCAAACTGCTGAACCGATTTTGATGGAATTTCTATGGGACCAATCTTATTATACCAATTATATCAAAATTATCTTTCAAACTTTTAATTTTTTTTCAAATCTGCTCATGTATAACGAATCAAAGCGACAGACAGACATACAAAAAAATACAAACGAATTGAGAACCTCCTTATTTTAAGTCCTATTGCCGGAAGGACGAAGGTCTTATCGCTAAAACTAGTACATTGTTGCATGCCTCAACTGGTCCGATTTTAGTGTTTATGTATGTACTTAACTTAATCAACAATATTTTTTAAATTTTGAAAAGATCCGTTATCCGAAACCAGTTTTAAAGTCTGACGGTAAAACAGTTATTTGAATTACAAGTTTTGTATCATAAATACTACTTAATTATATTATTGAAGTCATCAAACATTTTGAAATTAGTCAGCAATTTTTTTTAACTGACACCAAAACTGACAGGCCTCTCAGCTCAGTTGGTAGCTCTGCCTTCTGCGCCGTAGGTCGTGGGTTCGATCCCCACCGAGAACAAATATTTGTGTCGTGCACATAAATGTTTGTTCTCTGTCTGGGTGTTATATTGTATTCTAAGTATGTATTTACAAAAAAAAAAGTATTCAAATATTATATCAGCTATCTGGTTCTCATATTACAAGCTCTGCTTAGTTTGTGGCTGGGGCTGGGTAGTGTTGTGTGAATTGTCCACAATATTTATTTATTTATTTTATTATTTTTCGATTACCAGACATTTCAGCGTTTGAATGAAAACTAAAACATAATAAATATTCAATTTTCTACGAATAGAAAACAAAACTACAAATACACTATTTAACGAAATGATCGTACAGCGCCAAGACCACCCTAAAATATTTAATTACCACTTCCTTGCTTAGTTTGGGCCTACATAGCTGCACTGTGGGAAAATCAACGAAAGAAAAAAATCGGTATCATAGTAAATAAACATAACATGACCATGTTATGTATATAAAAAAAGCAGCCAAGTGCGAGTCGGACTCGCCCATGAAGGGTTCCGTAGCATCAATTAACATAGTATAAAGGTTTTTGTAGTTCGTCGAAAGGTAAATTGCGGTTTACGATTTATGACTTATAAAAAAAAACTACTGATTAGATCTCGTTCAAACCAAATATCGTTGGAAGTTTACATAGTAATGTACAACATATATTTTTTTTGGATTTATCATTCTCTTATTTTAGAAGTTAGAGGGGGGGGGACCAACTTTTTTCTACTTTGGAAGTGTCTCTCGCGCAAACTATTCAGTTTAGAAAAAAATGATATTAGAAACCTCAACATCATTTTTGAAGACCTATCCATAGATACCCCACACGTATGGGTTCGATGAAAAAAAAAATTTTGAGTTTCAGTTTCAAGTATGGGGACCCCCAAAATTTATAGTTTTAGAAAAAAACGATATTAGAAACCTCAACATAATTTTTGGAGACCTATCCATAGATACCCCACACGTATGGGTTCGATGAAAAAAGATTTTTTGAGTTTCAGTTTCAAGTATGGGGACCCCCAAAATTTATAGTTTTTTTTCTATTTTTGTGTAAAAACCTTAATGCGGTTCACAGAATACATCTACTCACCAAGTTTCATCAGTCTAGCTCTTATGGTTTCGGAGAAAAATGGCTGTGACACGGCCGGACAGACAGACAGACAGACAGACAGATAGACATGACGAATCTATAAGGGTTCCGTTTTTGCCATTTGGCTACGGAACCCTAAAAACTACCGACTTACCTAATTTCAATCACTTCACCCACCGAAATCCAAAAACATATTTTATTTATTCAATTTCAATTTTCGAATTTTAGTATCGCGCCGCTCTTGCGCGGTCCTGTGTGCCTAGGCTTACTGCACTGCACTGACAGAATGAACACCACTGGTGTAAGGTCTATGGTTACGGCCGGTTGCTAGGGTCTACGCGCATCCGTCAGTAGCACTAAGGAAACCATGTTTTAGTAGTAGTAGAGCTCTTTGTGTGTCGCTCGTCCGGGGAAGTACTACCACCATGCCTATTTCTGTCGTTAAGCAACATTGCTGTGTTTCGGTTTGAAGAGTGTAAATAAAAAAATCTATAATCAAAAAGTGTTTTTTTTCAGCAGGATCGCAAGGATCACCTCGAAACGTCTTAAAGCTCTGCCTAGGTGCCAGTTCCACGCGACCTAGAACCTAGAAAAACAGGCAACAAACTACTGCTGCTGCGTTCCTACTGTTTATACCCAGGTGCTGGTGAAATTACTGGCACGTGAGGCTGAACATCTGTATGCCTCAAGTTGACGGTTGCAGGGCTGAGCAAAGTAGGGCACGGTCCCGACTTACGTGACCTACGTGGCAATGCTTTGTTATAGGCGATGGTTACCACTTAACATCAGATGGGACATATTATTATGCTAGTTCTATCAGCTAGTTGTTTAAAAAAAAAAGACCGAGAAATAAAATCTGCGTTCACCACACAAATATTTGTTCTCGGTGGGGATCGAACCCACGACCTACGGTTCAGAAGGCAGAGCTACTACCAACTGAGCTGAGAGGCCATTCAATTACGAGAAATGCATAGGGTAGGCCTATGCACATAAAATGCCGATTGCCATGGTCTAAGGCCAAGATTCCTAGTCGTGACTTTGCTTTACAGAAAAGGAGTCTTCGCAAAGTAAGCTTTGTTTATCGAAGTTTACCTTTAACATCTATATTTATAAAAGAAAGTCGTGTTAGTTACACTATTTATAACTCAAGAACGGCTGAACCGATTTGGCAGAAAATTAGTGGGGAGGTAGCTTAGAACCGGGAGAAGGACATAGGATACTTTTTATCCCGAAAAAGCAACGGGAACGGGGTGTTACGGGAACGGGCGAGCGAAGCCGCGGGCGGCCACTAAGTTTTGAATAAAGAATAGCTTGACAGAACTATGAAATATATTTTTGGTTGAAAGTAGAACTTTCCATCAAAGTAAAGTCAAAGTGCGGTCTATGAATCTGGGTCTAACTGTACTTCGGCTGTATCAAATCAATAGCTTTGGATTGGATGGCCTGTGGCCTCAATGGTCACAATTGACAATAATTGAGTTTAATCTAACTTGACTCATGGTATTCTCCGTGTCACTAATCAAATTGGAAATTTAAATGTTTAATTGCAAAACCGTTTAACCGTTTAAAAAAAAGTAATAACCCGTGACCTGTTGACTTTGAAAAGAAACAGTTTCACGACTTTTTGACTGGTTTTTATTTGAAGTCGGTTTAAATAAATTATAGTTTAAAAAACTAAAAAACAACGCTTTTATAACTAATTGAACTAAAAAGTTAAAAATAAAACTGTAATAATCAATTGAAATTTTATATTATTGTACAAAAAGCGTGGGGTGCTTTTTATAATAACTTCAGATATGATAAAGTATTTACAACAATCAAAATCAAGCCCCACGCTTTTTGTACAATAATATAAAATTTCAATTGATTATTACAGTTTTATTTTTAACTTTTTAGTTCAATTAGTTATAAAAGCGTTGTTTTTTAGTTTTTTAAACTATAATTTATTTTTTACTTTTTAGTTTTTTTTTTTCATATTTTTTTTTCATATTATTGCATTGTCATCGACCTTTGACAGGTGTGCAAAGTTTGAATCAAATCTGATCGTTCAAAGAAGGTTATTTTTTATTTTTTTTTATTTCTTTTCATTTTTTTTTATTTTTTTTTCATATTATTGCATTGTCATCGACCTTTGACAGGTGTGCAAAGTTTGAATCAAATCTGATCGTTCAAAGTAGGACAAAATCGAGCTCAAAGGGGTCGGTTACATACATACATACATACAGGTGAAGCTAATAAAAGCGTTATAAAAAGAACTAATTCTGTTCAATCCTGTTCTGACAGTCTTCTATGGTTTTGGACTTGGCTATACTGCCCCAGTAAAAAAAAAAAGACGGGTTGCACTCCGGGAGTGCCGGCAGAAGTGAAAACTTGCCGCTCGTATTAAAACTTATAAAGTACTCACTCATTTTCTTTCGCTATTCATAATACCTAAATAAATACAGTAGATCTATAAAATCATGTACCAATGACCACTACTACCTGCCGCGGGCGGCCGCTAGTTCATAAAATCTATAATAGGTATGTACCTATACCTACTACAGTCACGAAAAACGCCTTGGTATGCTTGCTACTAACTATTATCTATTCTGTGACGTTACCGTGTCATAGTAACTACTAGCGTATCTGTAGCGTCTTACGCTTTTTCGATCAAGTCACGTGATCCTGACGCCCTGACGCCCTGACGCGAGTTTAAGATTTTATACCCATTACAGAAAAAGTGCTCAACGCCGCTAAAGAAGTTTTCACTTCAAAAAAAAGACGGGTTGCACTCCGGGAGTGCCGGCAGAAGTGAAAACTTGATTATTAACGTTGAGCATGTTTGATATTTTGGAATGGTTAGGGGGGGCTTGTTTGTTATTTGGCACGCTGTAACATACACGAACATTCGCGCAAGCGCCCTGCGCTGCCTAAACGAAACAGTAGGCCCAGGCATACATTTTCGCCGCGCCGTAGAGAGGGGATAGCTGTCTACTCTCCATCCGTCTTACGCTTTTTCGATCAGGTCACGTGTCCTGACGCGCTGACGCGAGTTTAAGTTTTTATACCCATTACAGAAAAAGTGCTCAACGCCGCTAAAGAAGTTTTCACTTCAAAAATACGGGTTGCACTCCGGGAGTGCCGGCAGAAGTGAAAACTTGATTATTAACGTTGAGCATGTTTGATATTTTGGAATGGTTAGGGGGGGCTTGTTTGTTATTTGGCACGCTGTAACATACACGAACATTCGCGCAAGCGCCCTGCGCTGCCTAAACGAAACAGCCCAGGCATACATTTTCGCCGCGCCGTAGAGAGGGGATAGCTGTCTACTCTCCATCCGTCTTACGCTTTTTCGATCAGGTCACGTGTCCTGACGCGCTGACGCGAGTTTAAGATTTTATACCCATTACAGAAAAAGTGCTCAACGCCGCTAAAGAAGTTTTCACTTCAAAAATAGGCGCCTGACTTAGTCAAATGTTGGAAGGGCAGGTTGAAATTCGGGGGCGAAAAGTGGCGGCAGATGAAACTAATTCGTAATTAATTTATTGTCCGGTAGCGCTGTAAGAATCGTCAGACGCATTTAGTCACAAGCATTTAGTCCATTCGAAAACAAAGAAATTCATTGTTTTAAAGCTCGGGAAGTAACTTAGTAAGTAGACATGAAGACCTTGGCTTTAAGAATCGAATACGAAAAGAGGAAGTGATTATTTGTCTTTTGTATTTTCTCCGAGATGTTGGAACCAGCATTTTTTCTTCCGGGGGGGTACAGTCAACGACAAAAGTTTATTAGCGATTAAAGATATTTAAATAATTTACTGCTCTGTTGTCTGTTATATAAAAGTGCCTTAAATGTTGTGTAGCCCACGTAAATCTCTAAATATGAGCCCAAATTTATTGGTTAATTTTTTACCTTTTAACTAGCTGATGGAGCAAGCATAATATGCAAGACTAGTGACCGCCTGCGGCTTTGCTCGCGTAGAAACTCATTCCTGTTAATTTCTCGGGATAAAAAGTAGAATAAATGTGCTTCCTGATCAGAAACTCTAATTTGCAATAATCTTTATCAAGGTTAATTGTTTTTTTTAAGTTTCATCGAAATTATTCCAATAATTAGGAGCCACAAACATCAAAATATCAAAAAAATCGTAACTTTCGCGGATATATTATAGGTAATCATCAAATGTTAGTGAACTTTTGTTGCTGACAGTACATGGGTACATAAAATGTAATGCGTGGTGCCCATCACAGTAAACCTTACTTATTGTTTATTAAAATATGTCACATAAACAATGCTTAACTTATAGCCAACTATTTTTGCCAGACCAAAAAGAGGGGTATGATACTCGTAAGTTTGAGGACTTGTGTGTTTTTCTCTTTCTGTGTCTCCGTAGCTCCGGAGATAATTCTGTGATTTTATAGATATTTTTACATTTTCTTTAGACCTTGAAACAGATTGGTGGTCTAGTGGTAGCGGGCCCGCCTTCCAATCCGATGGTCGTGGGTTTAAATCCAGTTGTGTACTAATGATATTCTGCCCAAAAAATTATTTTTCGATCAGTTTTTTAAAAAACCTAAAAACACATTTTTATAGATAATTCTACTAAAAATGAAAAATAACTAATAGTTTAAAAAAACTAAGCAAAACGCGCTTCATAGAAAAACCCAACAAAAAATAGAAAATAAAATTTAATAAATTTGGTGTAAATAAAAAATAAATGTATATTATTTGAATTAAGCGTGGGGTGCATAGTGTCAATAGTTTAATAAAAATAGTTTAATAAACATTTAATTGACACGGTTTTTCTTTAAAGCAGGGATTCCCAAAGTGGTCGATATCGACCCCTTGGGGTCGATTTTGGTTTCCTAGGGGTCGACATAAACGAAAACTGATTTTGGGGGTCGACGAGGTCAAACAATCGACCCCTATTAAATGAACACAAGTTCTTATTTCAAAGTTTCAAGATAGGTAGGTAGGTACTGTATTGTTTATATTGTGTTACGTGTACTAAGAATAATTAATATTTTTGTAGGAAATAGCATTGCTGTAGTAATAATGTAAAGTCTGAAATTCGTACAACGTACGTTTATTTTGTTAAATTTTGATGAGAAAATGAAGTCAACTTTACTCACTTAACCAAGTGCAAAGTTTTCCAATTGGTACCTTAGTACCTAGCTATTTTGCATCATTAGGAAAAAACTAAAGATAAGCCCCCTTATTCATAATAGCCAAACGGCTAAACCGATTTTAATGAAATTTGTTTGGGACAATCTGGACGTAAGAATATTCTTCCAAATAAAAAAATAATTTTCTAAATCGGTTCATAAATGACGGAGGCATGCAGTCACAAACATTAAAAAATATATAAAAAAAAAATAACAACACTGATTTTAATAAAATTAAAATGGGACCAATCTGAAAGCAGTAACTTTCAGATAAAAAAATGTTTTTTGAGATCGGCTCACAAATGATGAAGTTATGCGGTAACAAACATAAAAAAAAAATACAACCGAATTGAGAACCTCCTCCTTTTTGATTGGAAGTCGGTTAATAACACACTGTATCAGCTGTTTTAAGTTAGCGGAGCATTGTGAATAGGGGGGTTGATCTTAAAAGTAGGTAATTTGGCCATGGGGGTCTGAGGTAACCGTTCATTTTGGAAAAGGGGTCACTTGTCCAAAATAGTTTGGGAATCCCTGCTTTAAAGCGTGTTTTTTCGTTTTTTTTTACTATTATTTTTTTCAAAATATCTTGTTTGCATTGTACAAACTAATAGTGTTATTAATAGTGTTACTAATAGTGTTACTAATAGTGTTATTACTGGGTGTGCGATCTCTATCAGGCGTGGCGTGATAGAGGAAACAAATTAAACTATAATAATGTTACATGTATTTTTCATACGAATCATACACGAGAACGGGTGATAAGAATATTATTGTTTTTAATTGAGCGACATATTAGATGGGCTGGTTGGTTCAACTGAGCCTTCCTGTATCAAATAACAAGAGATAAATGAAACTAACGAAAAAATAACGAACGTAGAAATATTAAATAGAGTCGACGAGGAAAGAGCCCTAATAGGAGTTGTTGAGAACAGAAGAGGAAAGATGATTGGCCATCTTGTACGACATTACAGCTTTATCAGAAATATTATCGAAGGAAAGGTAGAAGGAAAGAGAGGAAGACCAAGGATAAGCTACATGAGCCAAATAGAAGCAAAGATCGCTGTCATGTCGTATAAGGAGGGCAAGGAGGCTGCCCTCCAAAGAAATACCTGGAGAAAAATGCATACATTACGCCGACAAGAGCGTTGCTCCTAAATAAGAAGAAGAAATGAAACTAACTATGTAGGTAAGTACTAGCACTCACCATCGAACCACGGCAGTACCTCTACTTCTTTACCCATCCATATTCATATCTAGCTCTCTTCTCGTTACATGACACTCTTCCCTTCGCATGGCATGCCCGTACCACACTAACCTATGACTATCCTATCTCACTTAACATTAGTCTGGAAGAGATCGCTTATAGCGATAAGGCCGCCCATTGTACTTTTATTTGTAATACCTATTTATTTTAAATATATTCTAATGTTTACAATATCTATCTATCTACCTATTTAGCGGACCTTAAGCTTGTTCCATAAGCAAGTTGTATAAAAACAAAGCAGCCAAGTGCGAGTCGGACTCGCCCATGAAGGGTTCCGTAGCATCAAGTAACATAATATAAAGGTTCTTGTAGTTCGTCGAAAGGTAAATTGCTGTTTACGATTTATGACGTATAAAAAAAAAACTACTGACTAGATCTCGTTCAAACCAAATATCGTTGAAAGTTTGCATAGTAATGTACAACATATATTTTTTTTAGTTTTATCATTCCCTTATTTTGGAAGTTAGAGGGGGGGGGACCAACTTTTTTCAACTTTGGAAGTGTCTCTCGCGCAAACTATTCAGTTTAGAAAAAAAACGATATTAGAAACCTCAACATCATTTTTGAAGATCTATTCATAGATAACCCACACGTTTGGGTTCGATGAAAAAATTTTTTTTGAGTTTCAGTTTGAAGTATGGGGACTCCCAAAATTTATAGTTTTTTTTCTATTTTTGTGTAAAAATCTTAATGCGGTTTACAGAATACATCTACTCGCCAAGTTTCATCAGTGTAGCTCTTATGGTTTCGGAGAAAAATGGCTGTGACACGGTCGGACAGACAGACAGACAGACAGACATGACGAATCTATAAGGGTTCCGTTTTTGCCATTTGGCTACGGAACCCTAAAAAGAGCCATAAAATAGAAAATCATGTAAGAAATCGCAGCAGTCTTGAGATTCATGTTATATTAGAACTTTTATGCCATCTATTGACAATTGTTTGAACTAACCTCAGCGCCATCTAGCCTACACGCGCGAAACTAAAATACAAAGAAGATTCAATAAATCGATGCGGTGCTTGCGTCTCTACATGTTTCAAGGGTTCGTCACTAGATGTCACTACTACAAAATTTTCGATAAACTGCTGCGTATTAACATAAATAGTCCTAGTAATTACTAGGACTATTACTTGTGGTCTTTTTTTTCTTTATACTATAAGTTGTGTTTTTTTTTGAGCCAAATAAAAAAAGTTATCTACTAAACCCTTGCGGAAACTATAGAACTTTTTGTGAATAATAATAATAATAATAAATATTGTGGACAATTCACACAACACTACCCAGCCCCAAACTAAGCAGAGCTTGTAATATGGGAACCAGATAGCTGATATAATACTTGAATACATTTTTTTTTTGTAAATACATAATTAGAATACAATATAACACCCAGACAGAGAACAAACATTTATGTTCACCACACAAATATTTGTTCTCGGTGGGGATCGAACCCACGACCTACGGCGCAGAAGCCAGAGCTACTACCAACTGAGCTAGAGGCCAGTCTATATAATTCAACGTAGTTATCAATTGTGGATATGGGGAGGACACGTGGCCAGAAGGAATGATGAAAGATGGACAACGGCGATTACAGAATGACTTGACTGGCCTCTCAGCTCGGTTGGTAGTAACCCTGGCCTTCTGCGCCGTAGGCCGTGGGTTCGATCCCCACCGAGAACAAATATTTGTGTGGTGATCATAGATGTTTGTTCTCTATCAGGATGTTGATTATACCCAAGTATGAATTTATAAAAAAAATACATATATTTAAGTATTATGCTATCTGGTTTCCATCACACAAGCTCTGCTTAGTTTGGGGCTTGATAGTGTTGTGTGAATTGTCCACGATATTTATTATTTATTTATTAATGGTGGCCAAGAGAAACACAGCGACCACGAGGCAGACCACCCGTCCGTTGGTCGGATGATATTGTCGGATGATATGTTTTATATTGTCACATAACTTGTTCGGAAAGTCATTCTTGCGCTGCTGCAAGGCATTTTTCACTTTACCGACTCTCGAAAAAACTGTTGAATTTGTATGGAGAAAGGAGCGTATGCTCATGTATTTTGGCGACACTTTTTCGGCCACATGGCCGTTCTAATAACCCAGCAGTGGGTGCATAGTGCATACGGGCTAAATACATAGATAGTTATCAATATAGATAGTGCAATCCACGAAGGCGCGCCCCACTATTCCTCCTAACCGTTTATAGTATATGTGTGCAAGCTTCCGTCAATGTTTGAGTGTTATCGGTACACACTAATTACCTATGATAGATAGTGCAATTCACGAAGACGCGCCCCTCGCGGGGTGCGGGGAGTTTGCTCCGAGCGGCAGTCGCGAACCGTAGTCTATTCATTGTAGTGTGCGTGTGCACTCATAGGTAATTAGTGTGTACCGATAACACTCAAACATTGACGGAAGCTTGCACACATGTACTATAAACGGTTAGGAGGAATAGTGGGGCGCGCCTTCGTGGATTGCAATATCTTATAACAGTTGATTTGAATAACAAGTATTACCAGTTAGGTAGTTGTACTTACCTCTGCCCAGAAACAGACGATCAGCGATGAGCCGGTCATAAGTAGAGGGTAGTACGCTGACAGAAGACTGGTCGCCCATCCTTCTTGGAACGCCGACTGTGGAAGAAATCTTATTAAGCATTTTTTTAACCGACTTCCAATCAAAAAGGAGGAGGTTCTCAATTCGGTAGTTTTTTTTTTTTTTTTTTTTATGTTTGTTAACGCATAACTTCATCATTTGCGAGCCTATAATAGTATATAAGTTTCAAAAACTTAATGAGCCGGCTTCATGACCCAATTATTAAAGCAATTTTTATGAAATTTATGAGACCAATCTGAAATGAAATGAAATGAAATGAAATGAAATGAAATGAAAATGAATTTATTTATATCTGGAAGTATTACCAAACAGATCATAAATTAATTGACTAAGTCGGTTTAAAAATGACAGAGGTATGCAATAACAAACATTAAATCAAAACGGCTAAAACGATTTTGATGAAATCTCTATGGGACCAATATGGAACTATGACTATTCAGGTAGAGAAATAAATTTTCAAATCTGTTCATAAATGACGAAGTTATCCTGTAACAAACATTTGATAACGTAGTACAACCGAATAAATAATTATAAGTTTAAAAAACTTGAGAAACCAACTTCATTGCCAAACGGCTAAACCGATTTTAATGAAATTTGTTTGGGACAATCTCGACGTAAAAATAACCTTTCAAATAAAAAAATAATTTTCTAAATCGGTTCATAAATGACGGAGGCATGCAGTTACAAACATTAAAAATTAAAAAAAAAAAAATGCCAACACCGGTTTTAATAAAATTAAAAAGGAACCAATCTGGAAGCTGTACCTTTCAAATAAAAAAAAAATTCAAATGGGCTCACAAATGACGAAGTTATGCGGTAACAAACATTAAAAAAAACCAACCGAATTGAGAACCTCCTCCTTTTTGATTGGAAGTCGGTTAAAAAGTGGAGGTTCTCACCTCTTCTTTTATTTTAAGCCGGTTAAAAATTGCAGTGAGTAATTTTCGTCGGAGTGATAACGAGTAATCAAAGTTTCCCTAGCCCGATCCACAATATTAGTCTTACTTACCGGTGATACGAAGTAAGCGCCGCGGATCAGTGAGGCTAGGAAAGCGACCATGTAGAGAACCTTCTGCGTGGTAACCTTGCAAGCGCGGAGGAAGGTAGGCGCCTTCAGTCGCCGGTACTCCGTGAGTATGCAGATGCATAGCTGGACGGCACATATGAACGCCACCAGGAGGAATACTCCGCCGATGCCTGGAAACAAGAGTTTAGGTAAATTAATAAAATATTCAGGAGGATACAATGTTAACAAAATATTAAAAAAAAAAGACGAGCCTGAGGTGACCCTTAATCATGGAAACGGCCGCATGGATTCTACCTAAGATGGCTAAGCACCATTTCTTAACTATCAAAAGAAACATTTCCCTAAATCTCGTGGTCTAGTGATAGCGGCCCCGCCTTCCGAACCTAAGGTCGTGGGTTCAAATCGTCCAGTCGTGTACCAATGAATTTTCTAACCAAAAACTTATGTACACAATGCTAGTGCTCTCAAACGGCGAAGGAAAACATCGTGAGCAAACCCACGGCTTAGTCAGCTCCGCACGTATTGACCATGTATTTCCTGTGGATTAGGCCGACTAAGCTGTCAGGATGGTATAGGTGCTGGGCAAGCCTATTCCATCTAAAAAATCCAGGTCCAGGCACTATAGCGTCCCGTAAGTAGGGGCATGAGTAATCACCAGTTGCCCCTGACGCTATATAAATCATCTACAATAGATGCAAAGGCCTGTTTACTTTTTTACTTTTACTCACATGCATGATACGGCAAGTTATGATCAGCGCACTCAACCCCCGAGAACCGAATCTCGCATAGACAAGTGCCGTTCATGCAGTCGCCGCGGCTGCTGCAGTCGAGCGCGCAGCCAGCGCCGCTCATCACGGCGTCGGCGTAGTACGCTAGCAACGAGCGCATCTTATCTAACGCGACGGTGACGACCGTCGCCTATTGCACCTGGAACAAGAGATGGGACTGTTAGATGTCTAAGTTTTGACGTGACGACATCATAGAACTCGATGGAGCCGGCTGCACGCACGAAAAAACATGACTCATGCGGCGTTACCTAGCTCTCAGGCGTTCCATTTCAGGCTTGAAGTGCATTAGATTATAAACTAAAGTAACCTATTGAGGTAGAGGTGGGTAGGGGCGGCAGAATTTGAACAGTCTACTGGCGCTTAAGGACGCAATTCGTAACACTCTCGTCGTAATTTGACTGGCCTCTCAGCTTAGTTAGTAGTAGCTCTGCCTTCTGCGCCGTAGGCCGTGGGTTTGATCCCCATCGAGAACAAATATTTGTGTGGTGAACACAGATGTTTGTTCTCTGTCTGGGTGTTATATATGTATTGTATTCTAAGTATGTATTTACAAAAAAAATGTAGGTATTTAAGTATTATATCAGCTATCTGGTTCCCATAATACAAGCTCTGCTTAGTTTGGGGCTAGATAGTGTTTAGTGGATTGTGTAAAATTTTTATTTATTTATTTATTCAGGAAAAGGAATGAATACTGAATCGTGGTATACAACAGTTTAGCCACACCCCATTTTTTATTTGGGAGGTTATACACTTCTAGACTCCCTCTAGACTCGTTCCCATATAAATTTCATTAAAATCGGTCCAGCAGTTTGGCCATGAAGTTTTTTTAAACTTTACTTGTCATAATAATTGTCTTACCACGGGTTCAAGTGGCCCAAGACATATTTTGTTAACCATTATGGTCAAATCTTAGAGAAAGAATCAATGGTTCTTTCGCAAACGCACTTTCAAAGCGAACACGGATGTAAGCTTGTTTGTTTACGTAATGCATCGAGAGGCGAGGTCGTTGCACTTACGCACTATATTTATCTGCAAGTTGACAGCTTTTGGCGTCTTGGAGTTTGTTAAGACTCTATTTTAAACCTTTGTCAAGCGGTTGTTTCCGACAAATTTTATTCTACAATCCTTACAAGTAATAATCTTGTGCTCATCAGACGTTAAGCCACGTAGGCGTCTCTTGTGCTTATCAGATGTTAAGCCACGTAGGCGTCCCTTGCGCTTATCAGACGTTTAGCCATGTAGGCGTCTCTTGTGTTTATCAAAAGTTAAGTCACGTAGGCGTCTCTTGTGCTTATCAGATGTTAAGCCACGTAGGCGTCTCTTGTGTTTATCAGATGTTAAGCCACGTAGGCGTCTCTTGTGCTTATTAGATGTTAAGCCACGTAGGCGTCTCTTGTGCTTATCAGACGTTTAGCCATGTAGGCGTCTCTTGTTTTTTTCAGACGTTAAACCACGTAGGCGTCTTTTGTGCCCGGTCACAGTAATGATGTCCTATTCCCAAAACCAATAATACATTACAATTTTTTTCTGAGTAAAGGCTTATAGACTCAAAAATATCCAAACAGCCCTATAGTTTCAAAGAGATTGCGACCTATAACTTGTAAAAAACTAAGAACAGTTGGTCAACCGCGGACTGGAAAGCAGGTGTGCCATGTGCCATTTCCTGTATGGGCTTCGCAATTGCAAAATACTCTGGTCAGGTCGATTTTTATCTTTGAAATATGTTTGCCAAAAGAATCTTTATACCACATAAACTAAATTTGTTTAGTTTGAACTAAATCCTTGGATCTGGGTTTAATTTATCTAAGGATAACAATTTATAAGATAAATGCGAGTGTTTCTTTTTACGAAATGGGTGCAACACTGCATCACTGTGGTGCAAGGAGATCGAGAATTTGGCACAGAGACAAGTGGCCTCAGGAGACAGATTTGTAGAGTTATAGAGTCTTTAGTCTTTAAAACCTTTTAAAAACTACATCGCATTTATCAATCAGCAGAATGATATTATGGATGGTTTTAGTTTAAATTGTATGGACAGTATCTAAATATTCTATTTTATCATCTATATGTTTAAATTTAGGTGCAATCTTAAAATTGCTTCCTGAATTAAAAGATAGATAATACTTTTTTGCAAAAATTACATGTACTGTACACAGACGAGCTTAATGCTGGATAGCATTATCTACCAAACTAACCTTTCTCCTGACACCCTCTAAAGAGAATTTAAAGGATGTCAGTCTGAGGTAGTATGCTAGTTTGTAATTTAGTTTAAGCAATACGAATGTAAAAACTTTTATAGTCCGCTGTAAAAACCAAATTGCCTTCAATATAAATACCTCAGTAACTGTAGTGTAGATGACACAGTTTTGCAGGAGCACCGAACTTACTGAGCTGATAATGTTGCTATCAGTGTTATTTAGATAACTGTATCTTTTTTACATGTTAGTGATAATTGAATTGTTAGTTTGAATTTTGCATGTTTGCGTAAACTGTGCGTATAGAGCTCTGTCTAAACATAATATGCCTACCTATCTAATTCACATGTGAATTCAGTATGTTCAGTAAATGAGATGTTTAATAAATGCGCTAGGTCTAATGGCTCACTTGTATGAAAAATGCGATAAATAATGAATATTACCACTAAAATACAAAATTCACAAATTTATAAACAAGTACGTTGTATAAAAATTTTTAGAAGTGGTTGATTTTTTTTAGTGGTGAATACCAAAAGGCGCCGCCATGACAGTTTTACCGCAGTGACTGACACAAATAAGTGTCTGCCATCCACATGTGGAATAAGTGTTTGCCTTTACCAAAGAGAAGAGATAGATATAGTTTTAAGCATTGTTGATTTGTTTAACATATTTTTATAAGTAAACCTGAACTTGGTGTCTCATATTCATCAAAAGATTTCCGTCTCCATTTTTAACTTGTTAAAAACAAAGATGGAGATAAGACCACAGCTTCAACAATAGTCGTAACGAATAGAGAAAAATAAAAGAAGAATGAAAATATTTAGGCAGAAAATATACGCAAATAATTGTACGAGATAGCATAGCAAAGATAAAACTTATTTACTATCTGTGTAATTTAGAAAAAAGTTTTTGAAGTGAAAACTTCTTTAGCGGCGTTGAGCACTTTTTCTGTAATGGGTATAAAATCTTAAACTCGCGTCAGCGCGTCAGGACACGTGACCTGATCGAAAAAGCGTAAGACGGATGGAGAGTAGACAGCTATCCTCTCTCTACGGCGCGGCGAAAATGTATGCCTGGGCCTACTGTTTCGTTTAGGCAGCGCAGGGCGCTTGCGCGAATGTTCGTGTATGTTACAGCGTGCCAAATAACAAACAAGCCCCCCCTAACCATTCCAAAATATCAAACATGCTCAACGTTAATAATCAAGTTTTCACTTCTGCCGGCACTCCCGGAGTGCAACCCGTATTTTTTTTTCCAAAGCCAAGGTTTAATGGTTTGGACAACACGAAGCTTCGTTGATGAGATCGATTGATAAACAATTTGAGTTAACCATAAACAAAGTTGTTTCCAAACTTGCCAGCTAACTCCTACAAACGTCAGATGCAATCGAAACAAATATCCTGTCTGATAAACGAAATAGGGCACCTGGCGGACGACGTTGTGTTTAATTGTTGTGTTTTCAGCAATCAACATGTCTCTGTGCTTTGAGTCATGCTCATGACTGGTTTACTGTAACGCTGACCTAATAAACCCAGCACACCAGTCACACAGACTTAAGACCTGCGCACATCTAGGCGATGGAAATGACGATCAGTGAAACGCTGTCAAATATCACTGTCATATATTTGACATCGTTTCACGGATCGCCATCGCTGGTGTGCGCAAGGCTCAATTAAAAGTATAGTAGTAGGCAACAAATATTGCCCATCGGCTAATTTTGGCTTCATAGAGCGTAGTGTGCGTCAGAAAGAGATAGCGCTCTACAAAGCCGAATAGTCGATGTGCAATATTTATTGCCTAGAACCGTACAAGAGTGCACAAAACGCCAGGGGTCAACCATTTGTCAACATTGAAAAACAAGTGAAGGTTAAAAAAATTAAGTAACCGACTTCTTGGCCAAATGGCCATAGATTTACTTTTAAATGACTCTAATAAAATGGTGTTTTTATAAGCCATGGTGTTAACTAACTTAAGCTACACATCGTTACATTATCTGGTTGTAATATTCGTAATGAATATGACAAGCCACGTCATCCCACTCATCAATCAAATGTAACTGACACTGGAAATTACGTTTCCAACATCATAATAATGAAAGTCCGCTGTATTTCTTGGAATATAATAAACTGAAATACTACTCAAAAAGAACAGATACTCGTATAGGGCAGTGCTATAACATGAATATATTTTTGAAGGTCTTAAAAAGCTAGGGAAAATCTTGTAGTGTAGACTAACGTTGTATTGTATACAAAAATACTGATGTCCTTTCAGTTTTGAATGTATAGCTAGAGGTACTTCTTTTCCCCTTTTCTCCTGCCTTTATCCCCTTTATGTGCTACTTCCATTCTTTTCTATCAGCCGTCATCTCTGGATTCAGAGTGGTTCTTTCTTATTCAGTCTGCTGTCTGCTTGTCTTCTTATCCAGTCTGTTTTCTGCTTATCTATCACCCTAAAGATCTACCGCCTGCTTCATAACTCCTTAACTATATCTTTTTCAAGTGTAACTTTATAGTGCACGAAAGGAGCGTCTATGAGGCGCACTTAAAATCCTTTCACCACACTTGGTTCGTAAGAACCAGTGACACGATAAGAAGAAGTGTAACTATAATCCATTCCAAGCCCCAAGCATTAAAATATCCAAAAATCATTATGATTGCGAGTAAAATAATAGAAACTTAAGAATAGGAAATACTGGAGTGTAGATGTATACTTAAAACAAGTGATTAGTTAAGCAGTTGCCAAGGTAGTAGGCTCAAGGCCTTCAACACTGACAAGAAAGATCCTTGAAGAGCGCTGAATCTAAGGACCAAGGTTACCACAAAGTACTTCATTACTGAAGGTCGGAACTCACCCATCCTTGAACCATGACCCAAAACTGAAAAAGGTTTTATTTTGAAGAGTATTTAGAATGTCATTGTAATATTCCTATTGATGCAAAGCTTTTGTTGAGAAACAAATGATAACGCTGGCAGGGTTGCGGTTGACCTTCTCTATCACACTTGTGTTACAAGAACATTAGTTATTTATATAAGAAACTGTATTCCATATGAGAGAATCAAAGAGCTATGGGCAGACCCTTAATTCGTTCAAAAACAATATTTAAAACCAACATTTCAAAGTGTGCAAACAACAACCCGCCCGCCAAGCTTGGAGACTACAGAAAACCTTATATACGTAGTCGTATTATATCGTGCTGGACATATCCAGCAGTGGACTTATTTAGACTGATGGCGAATCTAATATATCCAATATAAAAACTATGAAAATTGATTGCACAATAACAGGAAATTTGGCTCTGTTATCTGTCCGACCTTCAACGCCATCCATGGCGTCAATATTAGTATTACCGGTATCGATATAGAAATTTAATTTATCATAATCTGACATAACCCGCGCCGAATCTATAATGGCGAAGGTATTTTTGCATCTCACTCACACATTATTGTTAACAAATAAAGTAGAGTGAGAGGTAATGATTCGCAGCATTTATCAGTTTCTTTAAAGGCACGTGTCAATTGTGATCGCTCAATCATGTGAGTAGATTATAATTATAATAACCAAAATACCTACTTAGCTATAGGTAGTTTTAACGCGAAATTTTTATAGTTTCTTCTTATTAATATTATAAATTTTGTTTCCCCAATAAATATTTTGATTTTGATTTTTTTTGATTTTTTGAAATAGGAAAGTTTTAGAGGTGTGTTTGTTTGTTCTCGCTCATTTCCAAAACTGCTTGCTTTGTTTGCTTTAATTTGAATGAAACTTTCCCGACCGTTTTATCGTGACGTTTATTTTGTTTCGTACAAGTACCTACTAAAACATAATATAATAATCTCAAGATCGTCGAATCGTGCCTTTCTGCTCTGCAGGACAAAAACAACGAATTATGCAGACCTTTAATGATGTATTCGGCGGTTTATCACAGAAGATAGATACGTACAATTTGCTTAGCTCGTTAGACAAGTTTCTGCCTACTTAATGAATAACATTACAATTTTATCTCAAGGGCATCTTATTATGAAGTGCGTGGCACGCAGTTCGTCATATAAACCTACGAAGTCGAGTGTCTTTGACAACTTTGTAACGACTCATGTTCTATTTTTAACCGACTTCCAATCAAAAAGGAGGAGGTTTTCAATTCGGTTGTATTTTTTTTTTTTTTTTTTTTATGTTTGTTACTGCATAACTTCGTCATTTGTGAGCCGATTTGAAAAATTATTTTTTTATCTGAAAGGTACTGCTTCCAGATTGGTCCCATTTTAATTTTATTAAAATCGGTGTTGCCATTTTTTTTTAAATAATTTTTTTAATGTTTGTAACTGCATGCCTCCGTCATTTATGAACCGATTTAGAAAATTATTTTTTTATTTGGAAGGTTATTCTTAAGTCCAGATTGTCCCAAACAAATTTGATTAAAATCGGTTTAGCCGTTTGACAATGAAGTCGGTTTCTCAAGTTTTTTAAACTTATAATTATTAGGGTTCAAATAAAATTGAAAAAATATTTAATACCACACAAGTATTACACAATGATCTTTTACAAGTAACGATGACACAAAATTGGCCGTCACTCAGCATAATTATGTTATAGTAGCGAGTGCCACTGTAACGCTGGTCTTCCATGACACCAGAAGAGTGCGACAAAACGCAGCAACTGCGACTCACCGTCTCGTTAGACGTTAAATTTACAGAAGAATAATAACACGAACCGTAGGTACCCAAAGGGTAAAACAGGGCCCTATTACTAAGACTCCGCTGTCCGTTTGTCTGTCCGTCTGTCAGCAGGCTGTATCTCATGAACAGTGATAGTTAGTTGATTTCAACAATGATGTATTTCTGTTGCCGTTACAACAAACTAAAAACATCAGAATAAAAAAAATATTAAGGAGGCACCACTAATTTGAAAATCCCTGACCAAACAGTATAAGGTATATTCTGAATGGTCTGAACTAGAAACGGCTATGAGTCGTCTTTATTCATTACTCTCTCTCTCTTCTTAAGTTTTTAAGGCTCGAACACACCTAGTTCGCTGGCGGTAGCGATCAGTGAAACGCTGTCAAATATCGCTGTCAGATTTGAGATTTGACAGCGAATATTTGACAGCGTTTCACTGATCGCTACCGCCAGCGAACTAGGTGTGTTCGGGCCATAACTCATACAACAATAATATTATGGTCTCCAACTTATAACTCTACAGACTCTTTATCCGGGGATTAACCTAACTTTCGCGCACCTTACTTCTCGCGGTAGGCCTCGCATGAGATGGAGGGATGAGCCGAGCGGGACTGGCAACAGATCGTATAGTAACTGGCGAAAACGCCTCCCCGGCTTTTGCCCAATAGTAATAGTAACCCAACTTTAATTCGGCACCTGCCTTTTAGTAGGCACGTAGTAGTATAATGTGAAAGATCCACTAACAGATAAGACCGAGGATGTAGAATTCAAACCACTTTATAGCCTTTTCTTCAGTTTTATTAACAACTTGAGTACTTTATGGATCTAGATACATTAAGCTAAACTTGTACATGGCTATCGCCGAGACGAACTAAGTGGACTTGTCTTATCGACGGTTCAAAACCGAATGCCTGCTTGAATAACCACTCGCTGGCTTGCAAACCCCAACCTTCCCCACCCTTGTTTTTACAGCTTGAAGCTTGATGCTTGAAGGTTGGAGTTCAAGCAACTGATGGAAATCCAACTACAGTATTGATTTATTGATCTCTGAATAATTGTGTATTTTTGTAACGGTAACAAAACAAATAATATTTTTATGAACCTAATCATCTTAATATTAATTAATAATACCTTCTATTAACAATTTAGTAACAAAGTCCACACTTCCTGTCAATTAAGGTACCAAAAGGTTTCAAATAACATTTAAAACTCATGGAATAATAACAGAAGCTTACAAGTTCGTCCATCCTGATAAACAGTCACGACCTCGTGATAGGTACATAGTTTATGAAATAACACGTTTGTAATGATTTATCAAAACAATAAACAAAGTGACCATTTTTACAAAGTTCACATCCACATTTTTTTTCAAACATTTGTATCAACTAGGTACCAATACGAACAATATACTAACAATATCAATATTATTATATACCTTTATATTATTAACTATTCAACTTTATCAATTCAACAATACTTAACAACATGCAAAGAAAATTATCAACAAACCTTGTCAATTTCGAATATTATCAATGAACATAATCAACGAACATTATCATGAACTTTATCAACCTCTTATTAACAATAGCTTTAATTATTAACAATCATTATCAGTATTCTAAACATTATCAACAACGTTAATAACGTTATCAACGTTATCAACGTTATCAACGCTATCAACATTATCAACGCTATCAACACTATCAACATTATCAACGCTATCAACGCTATCAACGCTATCAACGCTATCAACGCTATCTACGCTATCTACGCTATCAACATTATCAACATTATCAACATTATCAACATTATCAACATTATCAACATTATCAACATTATCATCATTATCATCATTATCATCATTATCAACATTATCAACATTATCAACATTATCAACATTATCAACATTATCAACATTATCAACATTATCAACATTATCAACATTATCAACATTATCAACATTATCAACATTATCAACATTATCAACATTATCAACATTATCAACATTATCAACATTATCAACATTATCAACATTATCAACATTATCAACATTATCAACATTAGTCACATCAGTCACATCAGTCACATCAGTCACATCAGTCACATCAGTCACATCAGTCACATCAGTCACATCAGTAGCATCAGTCACATCAGTCACATCAGTCACATCAGACACATCGGTCACATCAGTAGCATCAGTAACATCAGTAACTTCATTTAAATCAGTCACTTCAGTAACATCTACAACTTCAATAACATCAGCCTCATGAGTAACATCAGTATCATAAGTAACATCAGCCACATGAGTAACATGAGCAACATGAGTAACATGAGCAACATGAGTAACACGAGAAACATGAGTAACAAAAGTAAAAAAAATCAAAATCAAAATACTACAATACTATCAACATTATCAACATTATCAAAATTATCAACATTATCAACATTATCAACATTATCAACATTATCAACATTATCAACATTATCAACATTATCAACATTATCAACATTATCAACATTATCAACATTATCAACATTATCAACATTATCAACATTATCAACATTATCAACATTAGTCACATCAGTCACATCAGTCACATCAGTCACATCAGTCACATCAGTCACATCAGACACATCGGTCACATCAGTAGCATCAGTAACATCAGTAGCATCAGTAACATCAGTAACTTCATTTAAATTAGTCACATCAGTAACATCATTAAAATTAGTTACTTCAGTAACATCTACAACGTCAGTAACATCAGCCTTATGAGTAACATCAGTATCATAAGTAACATCAGCCACATGAGTAACATGAGCAACATGAGTAACACGAGAAACATGAGTAACAAAAGTAAAAAATCAAAATCAAAATCAAAATTAAAATACTACAATACTACAATACTAACCATACTGACCATACTAACCATACTAACCATACTGACCATACTGACCATACTGACCATACTGAATAAATAATTATTGTGGACCATCCACACAACACTATCTAGCCCCAAATTAAGTAGAATTTGTGCTATGGTAGCTAGATAGATGATTAAAAACTTTTTTCTTTAAATAAAATAATCGTTAACACAGTGTTAATCGTTTAAACAATACTAATAATTGACTTGAAACTAAGACATCATGTAATAACTTGCGTTTAATAATTATTTATTTAATTGTTCATCTAGCTAATCTAAGCTAATCTAAGCTAAGCTAAGCTAAGCTAGTCGACAGAAAGTGTAATTGAATGTATCAACAAATGCACACTCATTTGTAGTGTGATCAAAAGTTATAATTTCATCATTGTTATATCCATTTCATCCATTTTTCAATTTAATGCACACTTATTATTTTGTAGTGTGATCAAAAGAAATCATTTCATCAGTGCTATATCCATTTCATCCATTTTTCTATTGGTGGTTCACGTCTCATTTTTTTTTTTTTTTTATTAATAAAGGCTTTTAATATGATTTTATTACTTACATATATAATGGATTTAATACTTATATAATGGAATCTTACTAATAATTGTCACAACATAACACATACTTGCATCGCTCACTCATTTAAAATCTTTTCAACCCTCTTTTCAACCCCTTACCATCCTTTTATTTTTAAGTAGTCTATGCCCTTCCTCAATTTCTACACGGTGTACCTAATGTCATTTAAATCAGTTCATTATTTCTGGCGTGAAAGCGCGACGGACAGACAGACTTAACGTTTAATAAGGTCATCATTAATCTATCTTCCCAGTTCCATTTGTGTTTTAGCGAATGATTATCAACCAGTTTCTACTTAGTACTTTTTTTTTTTTTTTGCGATCCAAGGGAGACCAGGACAAATTTGCAGCTATTTTCTTCTCCATCAACGATGTAAAATGGATGCGATAGAGCTCATGTCAACCAATATGATACCTCCTCACTATTTCAGCGAAAACTACCCATTTGTTTATAGCTAAGAACTCCGTATTCCTATAAAACACGCGGAACAACCATCTACTCATTTCGATGTCATCTTTTTTTTTTTGATCTTGAATTCTCGACTAGTGATGTGTCTCGTCACCGTTGATTTAAAACATTTTGACCAATAAAGACACAAAAATCCAGTTTCAAGAACCAAATTGAAACCTGGAACCTAATGCCAGAGGCAACAGTGTTGAAATAAGAAACTCATCACATTTGACAACTGAAACATAGGAGGATCTAAAACACGTTGTTTTAACAACAGCTGACGTAGTACGTGTACCTCGATGACTCACAACATAAAAGACATCTACCGTCTTAACAGACATAGCTAACGCCAGCAAGGCATATGCAAGAAACAGCTTTTTGTCTCGTTTAAAAGGTATTTTTTTTTCAATTATTATTTTTATACGACTAGGCATTGCTAACAAAAGCACCAGCCAGATAGGCTAGGCACTGCAAGATGGAATATTGAAAGGCCTAACAGACCTATCTACTTTTCTGAAAACCGCACGCATAAAGAAAGAGCAATTATAATATTTTCTGACCACTAGCTCGTACAAAACGACGGTTTCATCCTTTGTTGAACGTCACTGGATAGCAACTTCTACGCACAAAAAAAAATCTACCCATAACAAAATTCACCCTGAAAAGGGTATGGATAAAATTGAAACGATGATTCATAAACTTATGTAGTAGGTAAGTTTAATTCTGTTAAGTAGTACTTTATGTACAGATTTAATAGGCATTGAACTAACGATTTATACTTAGTAACAAGCTAATAACGCTTTATTTAGTTAGGTACGCTTAGTTCCAATGAGGTATCCTTGTTTGCAATAAAGTGTTATCTATCTATCCATCTATCTATCTGAACTAGACCCACTGCACTTTGGCATTATAACACCCCTTAGATAATCAATAATAAATGAACATGATTTTAACTTATTTCCTTTTAACTGCTGAGGCTAATTTTTAATCCCTTCGCAGATTCTACCACTGCAGTTTACCTTTCATAATGAACGATGTTGAGTAAGTTATACTGCAATCGGATAGATCACGGTATAAAAAAAATATACTACATTAACAAAATATTTGTAGTATAAACTGTTGTTTTGTTTTCTGATAATTAATACTAACCGATTTTAGGTTGAAAACGATCCTTCATTCCTACGAAGGATTGGATAATTATGAATTTGTCCAATCGTAACCAAGAGCATGGTAGTCTTAAGTCATTCCAAACCTCAACTGAATGTCATTGTCGCCAAACCAGTATTGTGATCAGCCGAAGCAGAGATCCTTCGCGTCTACATAAAAGCTCTTATACTTAGTTAGATCGAGGAGTCAACGTCATAGACTATTAAACGTTTAGTAGACTTTTAAGTCAATTTTGAAAACCCTGATAACTAGTAAATAAATCTTATACCTTTAAACGAGAAAATCTTGTATATATATATATTTAAGATCTCGGAAACTGAGCCAACGATTTTCATGAAATTAAGCATACAGGGGTTTTCGGGGACGATAAAACGATCTAGCTAGGATACATTTTTAGAAAATGTCCCCTTAATCGTAAAGTAAATAATCAACTTTATCATAAAATCATAACTCCTAGCGCCATCTGTTGATTAAGTCATGAGTTAGTGGGACAGAGAACGCCATCTATTGACGAGTAGTGGAGTTTATTATTATGTCGGTAAGATCGAAAAATATTAATATTTAATCAGTATGTAAGTAATTCGTATTTAAATATAATTCACTACAACAGTTTACCAAAAAAAAAAAAAAAATACCGAGCGAAGCTCGGACACCAACTGCTAGTAAATATTAAGTGTGTGATGTGGATTCCTACCTATATCATTGTACCTGTGTTTATTCATTACCCCTCCTATTTATAATATCATATTCGTCGATTATTTTCATTACCCTTCCTATTTATAATACCAGTTTACCAGTTTAGTACTGAAGGCAATCTTCAGTGAGTAAGCACGAGGGAGAATATTTTGTTCGTTTGACCCTATATTTTTTTTTTTTGCTTAATTTTGTGGTGATCTAAATAAACAAACAAGTAACCATCTACTATTTTTCTTAGCGCCTCTATTTCCTATTATTCTTATATTCCTGCTACTGTTCTCACGGTGGCACCTACTGGAATGATATTAATGATAAAACTTGCCCCCACCTCAGACGTCACATCATCTGTCTAATGACCCAGACAAGGTCGCTGTAATCCATTGCATATCCAAATAAATAAATAAAAGTAAAACAAAAAACTGACAACGTAGGTACCTATCTTCACCAGAAACGTATTTGAACCTTGGATCACTCCTATTTTCTTGAATAGTATTCGCCATTTGGACAAACTGTATCGAAAATTTTAAAAACCACCTTTAGGACAAATAAATCTACCTATACTAATCACAACCGCACTTTTAGAAACAACCTCGATAAGAAACTGAGGGTAGGTACGCACCTACCAACAGGAGAAGACCAGAAGATGTCCCAGGGATACGTACTATACATAGAATACCAATTAAATCCGATAGAATTCTTCCACTATACTCCGTAAATATACTCTTTGCAAAAGTAAGAAAAAAATGCCTATCTACCGCTAAGCTCGTAAGCAACCCAAAATCATAAAAACTCCCCCTTTTTTTTATATTTCACTTCTTACCCTCTATCGTCATCATCGGAATGTTAAGTTTCTGATACAACATTCACACACACACCCTCACATGACCATCATTACACATTCATGGTTCACACCATTAACCTAAATCATATATTATTTAATTTAGGTATATCGTTTCAGTTTAGCATCAGTGCTGAATCTACTCTAACTGGCATACTTGAGGAATGTTTGCATTCTAGACTCACCTAATTTTAAGACGTTTCAAAATGAACCTTGTGACGCAACGATAGAATTCATATTTTAGTACTTGATGAGCCAATATTAAAAATCTTTGGGAATTGAGACGTGAACTCACGTGTTAATTTTCTACTGAAATGTCTTGCAGTTTCGTTTACTTTATCCTGCTGGTAGCGCTTAACCAATCTTCACGATGTGAAACGGCAACGAACGGCCACAACTTGCAATCGCCCAGCTAGTCCAGTTTCGGTGTAGTGGCATTGAGTCGCGTTCCAGTGTCGAGTCCAATCTTCTTGATGCTCCATGTCCGGGTGGTCCATGTTCTATTGCGGCCATGGTCGGATGACACACGTCATTCTCCGCACCGTTGCTTTCTCCTCGCCGTCGCATGAAAAGAAATATATAAAAGGGATGATTTATTCGATAACCAACTACAGTATTTCTTTTTTATGACAATCTATGGTAGATAAAAGAAATACAAGCAGCGCTTAGTCACATTTAATGTGGTAGCATCACCGAGGGTATCCTTGGCATGTGCGCCACGTGATAACCTATGCATGCATTTAACTTTCCTACAATAACAACCGCTATCGTGTGGTAGCACTACCAAAGAGTAGCCTTGGCCATGTGTGCCACACAACAACGTAGGTATGTAATTAATAAACTAAAATACACTACAGCGATCGTGTGGTAGCACTACCAAAGAGTAGCCTTGGCCATGTGTGCCACACGACAACTTGTGTATGTATTTACTAAAAAAAAAACTAAAATACACTACAGCTATCGTGTGGTAGCACTACCAAAGAGTAGCCCTGGCCATGTGTGCCACACGATAACCTCTGAATGCATTTACTCAACCAAATAAATTATAGCAATCGTGTGATAACACTACCAAAGAGTAGCCTTGGCCATGTGTGTCACACGATAAACTATACATGCGTTTTTACCAGATAATTGTTAGAATTACAGCTATTACTTTGAAACAATATAAAAAATATTACGTACCTTGATTCTACCCACTTCTGACTTGAAAGATCCACTAACAGATAAGACCGAGGATGTAGAATTCAAACCACTTTATAGCCTTTTCTTCAGTTTTATTAACAACTTGAGTACTTTATGGATCTAGATACATTAAGCTAAACTTGTACATGGCTATCGCCGAGACGAACTAAGTGGACTTGTCTTATCGACGGTTCAAAACCGAATGCCTGCTTGAATAACCACTCGCTGGCTTGCAAACCCCAACCTTCCCCACCCTTGTTTTTACAGCTTGAAGCTTGATGCTTGAAGGTTGGAGTTCAAGCAACTGATGGAAATCCAACTACAGTATTGATTTATTGATCTCTGAATAATTGTGTATTTTTGTAACGGTAACAAAACAAATAATATTTTTATGAACCTAATCATCTTAATATTAATTAATAATACCTTCTATTAACAATTTAGTAACAAAGTCCACACTTCCTGTCAATTAAGGTACCAAAAGGTTTCAAATAACATTTAAAACTCATGGAATAATAACAGAAGCTTACAAATGTTTTCTCATTTTTTGACAGATTTGTTTAATGAGGTCGTATATTGTAGAATAAATAATATGTTTCACGTGTTAACATTCCTTATCAGTGCCCTCGATACGCCACAGCATTAATTAAAGATTGAACTACAGTTAATTATTATTGCTAGTTTGGTTTGTTTTTTTCGACCGGCGGCGTCACGGCTCAGTTGGCTCACCCTGCCTTCTGCGCCGTAAGCCGTGGGTGCGATCCCTACCGAAAACAAACATTTGTGTGGTGATCATAGATGTTTGTTCTCTGTCTGGGTATTATATTGTATTCCATGTATTTACAAAACAAAATATTATATGAGCTATCTGGTGCCCATCGTAAAAGCTCTGCTTAGTTTGGGGCTAGATAGCATTGTGTGGATTGCCAACAATATTTATTTATTTTTTCTCAGTCTGACACTCTTTTGCGAAGCTTGAAAGAATCAAATAACACACGAAAGCTGTTTTCTCTGTGCTATGTTCAGAACTTTGAGATGTCCAAACTTACCTACAGCACAAATAAATTTATTTGTTGTGCACAGCACAGCGCAGTACAGAAGATAAAATAAATAAATAAATATTGCGGACAATCCACACAACACTATCTAGCCCCAAACTAAGCAGAGCTTGTACTATGAGAACCAGATACCTGATGGGGTAAGATGTAATGTGGTTGACTCTGGTGATAAAGTTTAAGGCCGTATGAAGTCCTCAATCTGCATTCAAAGCACGGATCAAGTTTTGTATCGGTCGGTTAGATAATGAAAAAGATTTCTCAAAGCCAAATGAAAACCGGAAACTAACGTTGAACTTTGCATATTGCTAGTTATAATCGGAGTATTTCCTGATAAATCCACCTTGCAAAAGGAAGATCCTTCAGTTAGCATTGACAGGAAATAAAGCATACATCCTCATTCTAGAGAAATTACCATCAATTTTGTATAAGAGAGATACAAAGGGTGGTAGTGTGGTACCACTCTTGTGGCCGTAGGTTCCAAACATTTAATTTGGCACATCCTTAGTTGGCAAGTTTTATCATGCGCACTTGATGTGCGGGCAGGTTTTTCCGCAAGTAGGCCGCTGGTGGGCCCTTTTTGCGTGACCCTTGACGCGTGTTGCTCGAACTTTTTTAGGTTCTACAACACGCCGGTTTCCTCACGATGTTTTCCTTCACCGTTTTGAGAGTACTGGCATAGTGCACATAAATTTTTCGACAGAAAAACTCATTGGTACACGAGTGGATTTGAACCCACGACCTTCAGATCGAAAGGCCACTACCACCAGTGCTCTTGCACATCCTTAGTTTAAACTAAGCTATGAATGTTGGTTCCATCAAAGAATAGGACTCTTCTATCACCTTCCGTTGATGTCGTATTGTAAGCGACTAATAGGCCATCGTCCTCTATCGTCCTTTTAAAGTCCAGTCCATCCCAAGGTTGTCAAGAAGATAACGCTTTTAGTGATAAGAACGCCCATTGTGTTCCAATTTGATGTTTTTCTGTATTCCTTTTTCAATTTTATGTGGTGTACAATAAAGTATTATCTATCGATCTATCTAGACAGCTGCATCTTCTTAGTACATAACATCAGTACTGCTATCACCAAGCCTGCCAAGTGGGGGACACCCCAAATACGGGGTAGCCTATGTTCTATTTGATACTTTGTGTAATATTATTGTACAAGCTATAATCAACCTTAATCCAGTTTTTTTTTATACTTAAAGCTGATAGAACAAGCTTATTGTCCACCTGATGTTATGTGGTAACCATAGCCTATAACAAAGCATTGCCTCGTAGGTCACGCACGTCAGGAACGTGCCTTATGAATCCGCATGGCCCGATTTATCACCACATACAAGATACTCAGCATTATACAATGTCTGTAAATAAAACGGCACGTGCCAAAGTGGTCGACTGCCTTGACTGTCATCCCAAGACACTTACGTGATTTGGATGCAGTATTTAGTGACTATGCACTGAGGCACGACTGACTGCAGAATCTGTGTCAATTTTACGTCGAGACCGTCTAAGCCTTCGACGGTTAAGGTCACGAGGGGTCAAACTAGACTCTAGAAAAAATCCACTTCCTGCCAGCGGAACACGCTTGCCGAATTTTTTTTAATGAAAATTGCATAAGCTTGATAGATGCTCAAGCCAAGCTAATGTTTTCATCACAATAATAAACAAAAGAGCTAGGTGAGTTGCTGACATACAATGCACAGCCTACAGTTAGTAGCGAAATGTTATCGAGTCAACCCCAAAAGGGGTGCAGCGGGTATTGAAATTTGTATGGAAGCTTAACGCGAACGAAGTCTTGCGGGATTCATCTAGTAAAATATATTGTTTCCGCAAGCGTTTTCCGCAAACAGACAGTGGACCTGGCTTCGACCCCAGTGGGTTTTTGAGTTGGTGATACACAAATCGTGTTCAAGTTTTATTTTGAAAACCATTGGTTCCTGCCAATGGGCACGGTTTACAACCAAGGGTTTCTTGTAAGTTTCGACGCATATGAGCTTCCGGTCACAACCTCAAAACACCACCGGCATACTTCCTAAAGTTCTCATACATTACAACACATCACAACAGCCGCCACACGCAACAAAATGTATGAAAACTACAGGAAATATGCCAGTGGCAGCGTTTTCTGGTTGTGGCCGGAGGCCCTGTCCATTAGGCCAGACAAGCAAGTTACAGACCGGTCAGGGAACGGTAAAGCTGGTAATTGGAATGGGCTGGTTGAAGATTGCCTCGGGCGTACTTGCGGTATATACATATAGCTGATTCGTACCTGTTTCTTCAGACTTACAATATAAGACTATTAATCGATTTTGAATCGCAAGGATTATACTATCTTACTACAAACAAAGAATCGCTTATTTTTCTGTCATTGTTTTGTTTATCATTTCCTATTGATCTACAGCCATACTTATAAACGCCATTTAAATTTAATAATTGCTTAAAGTTAGTCCTGTCACTGTTTGTCAATCCCCAGTGGTAAGAGATGGCAATAGTTTAAGCACTGTTTATTTTTTGACATATTTTTACAAGGCCATTAATCTTTGTAGATGAGAAGTGGCAAAATTTATGCATTGTATATTATTTTAAGGCCTATAGCTAGCTTACAAACTAATTAGGATCACGACTGCATGTCCTTGGAAAAATAAACATCTTCTCAGGATATTATTGATAAATAAATAAATATTGTGGACAGTTCACACAACACTATCTAGCCTCAAACTGAGTAGAGCTTGGATGATTGAGAGATGGTCAGAGACATGTGTAGATATTATATAAGGCACATATCAGTAGGCTAGTACCAGCTTATTTTGCATGATAACCACGTAAAGCAACTGAAAATAAGAACTAAATTTACTCACGCGGTAGCATTATTTTGCAATCACAATCCGAGATAAATTCCGGAAAAACCAAAATAAAGTTATTGCCAAGTTTTTAATATTCACGACACTTCACCCACAATGATTTCCCACTATTCGTTCACAAAATTGGATTCACTATTCGAACTTTTTTTGCACCTCACTAGTATAATTTGGATTCACTATTAAAATTTTCTTTGCACCTCCTTTCATAGGTGTTCGCGCGTGAACTTTTAAAAGTAAATAAACCAAAAATATGCTATCTAGGGCACGTAAATACGTGTCGCAAGCCCAAGTGCACGCTCCCTACTGCCGCCAATAGCAGTGTTATCTATGTAAACTAGTAATGTGACTTATTCATTCGTAGTCAACGCACATTTTCTTTGTTCTTTTTTTAGAACATTGACTTTTGACACTGGGTTAAAGTCCTGTGACTATCCCGCATATTTATATGTACTTCTATAAACAACATCCATCTTCTTTACAGAAAGATAAAACGATTAAAATAGTCTATTGAGAAACAGACTTTTTAAATTTCTATGGGACCAATCTGGAAGTATGACCTTATCAATAAAAATATATTTTACCAAATCAGCTCATAAATGACAAATTATGGGATAACAAACATAAAGCAAACCATCCGAATTAAGAATAGGAAGTTCTCTTTATAAAACTAGTATGGCAACCGATACATAGTGGTCGATAAATTATGGCAACAAAATATTTGATTGCTGTGTTTTGTTAGTAAAATTTATTCGTTAGTATCAAACTTTTGATAGCAACAGAATTAAACAATCAACCAGCTGTTTAACCATACTTCCCGCGAAATAAAAAAAATACATTTTATTTCATTTAACTTTATTCACAAGACAGTCATGGTATTTAAATAATAGACAATCGATTGTATCAAGGCCAGGGTCGCATACTGAAGCAGTATTGCGTTGAGCGTAATATGTTATGAACGGTCTAGTTATACAAGGGTTTTGCGAATGATACACGTACTTCTGTTGCTATGGATTACCGCTATATTTTATTAACAACTTAAACCGTCATAACATGACTCATGGTGATTGACTTTACACCCGATTTTAGTTAGAGAGTACATCTGACTGGCCTCTAGCTCAGTTGGTAGTAGCTCTGCCTTCTGCGCCGTAGGTCGTGGGTTCGATCCCCACCGAGAACAAATATTTGTGTGGTGAACATAAATGTTTGTTCTCTGTCTGGGTGTTATATTGTATTCTAAGTATGTATTTACAAAAAAAAATGTATTCAAGTATTATATCAGCCATCTGGTTCCCATATTACAAGCTCTGCTTAGTTTGGGGCTGGGTAGTGTTGTGTGAATTGTCTAGAATATTTATTATTTATTATTATTATTATTATTTATTATTTGCACTAAAATTTTTACCATACGTAACTTTCGTTGCAAATATTTCAAATTAACGATTTGTATACTATGCTACCAACTTCCACGTACTTTTGTAGTCATGCAAGATTTGAACGCTGTTCTCGCGTCACTAATATCACTCTGCCATTCATTTCCACAACAATTCAAAACACGTTATCAAACCCGTTTGTTTGAACCTTAGCTGTTGGTTCCAAAGTTTAGGCCATTTATATCTTCCAAAGGCTCAAGCTTTACCTACTTATTCAGCACGTTGAGCTATTTGTATAGACATTTTATATGTTTTGTCTAAGAGAGCTATTGATGTCTCTCTCATCTTATTTCTTATGCTCTCATCTCACTAACTAACAATATAACAGGAGAATACTTAAAATAGAAGAACAGGAAAGAAACTTACGCCTTGACTGCAAACTTTTTTGCACGGGTTTCTCAGAACTGTAATCCCCAAAACACGATTCATGAAAATCTTCCTGCAGAACTCTTGGTTCTAGTGGGTCCAAAATTTAAAAACGACGGTCAAGTCGAAAGATCTAAGGTTTTTATGGCGTTCGGTAGTCTGCCTCGTATAGCGAATGCCTGAGTGTAAATGGTGTAAATCCTGTTTGGTGCAAACGAACTTTTAGTAGGCACCTTCAGTTCGTTTGCACTGAATGCACTGGCAACATGACGCATGTTTGTGGTTTAACCTCTAGTATTTAGAAAATGTTACATTATTTACAATTATGATAATATTTTTGTAAATATTTTAACATTCTGAAATGTAATTAGTAGCTGTGGAACAAATAAATTACATAAGTATTTTTTATCGCTCCTGCCTGGCATATATAACAGAACCTCTATCACCGACTACAGATCAAACATCAGTGAACTTTTCAGATTTGCCAATTAAATTGACTAATAATACTACTGTAATTAATAATACCTATACCTGCCGAATAACCTACAGACTTCTGGCCTCACGGCATGACCAAAGTAGTTAGAATTTGGCCAGGCGAGCCTAAACCAGTGCCAAGTCTGAATGTCACCAGGGTACGTCAGGAAAGCGCTTTCTTTTGGAAATAGTTCATATTTCAAACTATATGTAGATACCTAAATAGCTATATATCTTATATACCTACCTACTTTTACTGCTCAACATATCAGAGCGTGTATGTTCTGATAACGAAAAAGGTGAAATGATACAGTATTTTTCAATGGCTGATGTAACTCGAATACGTCCAGAAAATTGGGCAATTTTTGACCCCAAGGGGTAATCTGAGGAATGTCGGAGACGTCGTGTCATGCCCAGAAGAGAATGATACAATCTTAAGGGCGCTTGTACACGCTAAGAAAAAACGCCGGGCCTACCCAAGAATTCGTGTCGTAACAAGAAAATTACTGTGTACACGGCTCGCAGCGGTGCACGAAAAAAATCTTATCTGCGCAAGACAAGAATTTTGTCTTTTCCACACACGAAAACGCAACAACGTTCGCCGCGTCGTGTCTTGCGCAGATAAGATTTTTTTCGTGCACCGCTGCGAGCAGTGTACACAGTTATTTTCTAGTTACGACAAGAATTCTTGGGTAGACCCGGCATTTTTTCTTAGCGTGTACAAGCGCCCTAAGGCACTTGAAGGCCAACTCAAGAAATGTAGCGAGAAAATTGGAAGGAAAACGACACTTTTGCCCAGAAGCGGGAAAAAACACGCAAAGAAAAAAATCTAGAGTTACTTCCTATTAGCTCAGAACTTATTGAACAGTCGTTTGTTTCAAAAAATTAAACCCAACTACTAACAGTAACCAGTACTGATCTCACCTGTAATGTACTACTTGTTGTGTCATTATCATTAAAAAAATATTTCTTTTCCTTTTGAAAGTAATGTTGCTTTACCAACTTCTGCAACTGAAATGAAACATAGGTACGTCAGTGCATGCACACCGAACGCACTGGCCACGTAGGTTACTTACCTACAGCAGCGAGCATTTGTTAATTTATTAGATCAAGGCTTTACTTAACCCGTATAAGGATTTAATTAATATACTGAAACCCATATGGCAACCAACTACCTACGATTGCATAAATTCGTGGGGGTTTTTATGGTTGAACAAGGGAAACACGCGTTATTTCTCTATTTAAAACGAAAAGTTGGCAAAAGTTGTTGACAAGATGAGGAGTAATAGGTTAGCATGGTATGGGCATGTCATGCGGAGGGATGAGGGTCATATTACGAGGAAAGTGTTGGGAATGGATGTGGATGGTGGTTATAGAAGAAGAGGTAGACCAAACAAAAGATGGATAGAATGCGTCAGGGATGACATGAGCAGGAAAAGAGTGAGCACTGAGATGACGAATGATAGAGGTGAGTGGAAGAAAACCTGTTGTGCCGACCCCACTTAGCGTGGAATAAGGGCAGGAAGATGATGGCATAAGTTGTTGAAACCTAATAAAATAAGGATAATAACAATGTAATCTAGAATTCTAGATGGACCGGATCAGATCGGACCAGTGCACAAAAAAAAAACATTAGCCACGACTCGAAGCAGCAAAGCCACTAATGGTAGGTTATTTTTTTAATTTAGGCATGATTATTTTAATATCAGGACCACGGTACCGGTACCTGATAAAATAAAATAATATTGAAATAAGACTGTTGGTAATGAAATAATGTACAAATAAATGACATCAAGAAAGATACAAACATATAATAATGTGAGCTAGACACGTACACTCAACGACAATAGATTAACATTTAGATTTCAATGCCAAACTTTCTTCTCTGGATTTTGCAAAAAAAACGGTAATTTTAGTTTGGGCCTATGCCCAATGCACATATTATTGTGGTCTATTCGTATACCACAATATGACTACATAATTAATTATAGTCATCAATTTTAAAACTTTGACCTAAAGTGTGCTGGGTGGCCTGGGGCCTTATTGTCTAAGTCAACTCGTAATCGACATCAGCTTCATTTTTGACATTTGAAACCTAGCCTAGACTTCAACTACAACTTTCGTATTGTATAACTATCTTTTTTTTTTTTTTACATAGTATAGGCTTACGTTTGACCGCAATCTCACCTGCTGTTAAGTGATGATGCGGTCGACGGTGTAGCACGCTTACCTAGAAGATACCTGTTCACTCTACTCTTAAAAACATCCAAGTTATAAGTGTCCGGAAAAACAGACGCCGGCAAGGAATTCCACTCCTAGGCTGTCCGCAACATAAAAGTTGAAGCAAAGCGCTTGGTTATCTGACATAAGCAACACCACCACCACCGAAATTCAAACCTTAGTGACTCAATGGAACTTGATGGAAATTCGTATTTTAGAATTGCGTAACGCCGAACTTTACACAATACCAACAAAATTCTGACTGGGTCAACCAGTGACAATCGGCTTAAAGTTCACTGATAATAAATTTCAAGTTAGACAATAAGGCTGCTGGGCGGGTGGCTCTAATTTGCACTATACTAACCAAATTGTATACTTTTGTCGTTGTAGGTACACGCATGCGTCTTCTAAGAAAAATATCTTATCAATGAGGAAAAAAACAAACTGCTATGTTTATAGACTGCGAGATTAAGAGGGTGACCTACTGTTCAACAACATCTCGTTCAACATTTCAACATTTTTAAAGGTACATAATACATTCAGTGAAAGTATTTATAAATACTTAATTGTTTAGTTCTACTTACACTTTACTATGCGAGTTTAATGTTTACTAGACTCGAGATGGCAATAATTTAAGCACTTTACTATACTTTTATATTTTGATATGTTTTTATAAACAAGTAAGGTAATATTATGGTTTAAAGTGTTAGACAATCGCAATAAACAATTTTAAAATACTATAAGTTGATAAAACTTGACAAACCGACTTTATGGCCAAGCTATTAAACCTATTTTGATGAAATTTCAATGGAACGAATCTGGATAATATTAAATTTAGATAAATAAGATTTTTTCATATCGGCTCACAAATGACAAAGTTACGCTCAAACAGAAAAAACAACTGAATTGAGAACATCCTCCTTTGTTATATGAAGTCGGTTAAAATATTAAAAATCGCAATTAATAAAGTTTTTTGGAATATCAACGCAGAAAGTTTAATAAAACCATCACTTTTTACCAAAAAGTGTACAAAAACTACAGAAGGTAGGTACTATCACCTGAGCTGTTAAGCATATCAAAGTGAATACACTCACAAATAAAGGTACAATAATGCAACATATTCACAAAGGCCATTGACTTATTGTAATATTTGTAATAAATGAATGACGACGCATCGGCAAGTCACATTCATTGTTTTACTTTTCAATTTGAATATTATTGTGTTTTAGAAAAACAGAAGGGCAAGTCCAACTTCATTTACAACATTTCATCTACGAAATGTTGTTTTAGTTTCGCCTATTGTCTCTCTCTATTGTATGGGGAAAAGATGAGACAGCAAAAATATGCTACGTAGAAACGATCGAAACGAGTTGTTGTCTCGTCAATTTTCCATACGAAAGAGAGAGACAACATTTGGTAGACGAAATGTGGTAGCAAAACTCCGACTTCTATATATTTATTGGTTTGGGGTTCAAATCCAGTCGTGTACCTACCAATATTTTTTTCTGTCGAAAAATATATGTGCACTGTGTTAGTACTCTCAAACGGTGAAGGAAAACATCGTGAGGAAACCAGCATTTCGTAGAAAGTTCAAAACCATGTGTCGAGTGCACGAAAGGAGCCTCTCTGAGGCGCATTTAAAATCTTTTTAGCACGCGCTGGTTTGAAAGAACCATTGATACGATAACAACAAAAAATACGGGCCCCGTAAGTCCCAGGGTTCCAGGGACACCACACTAAGAGCAGCAGGGATTCCATGGTATCAGCTACGTGATTGACTTGTTTGATTATAATTCGCACTTGAATCGAGGGCATTTAAAAGGAAAAACCTTATCAATAATAAGGAAAAAAACAAATTGTGGCCTTTTCATAGAGATATTAGGTAGATATTTGTTTTTAGAGATAATAATTCGCAATGGACATAAATTATTGTATATATTATTGCTAATATGTTAATGCAGACGTTTTTTTATATCGCTAGTTTAATGACAAGGTTTATAGAAAATCCACTTTCTGTTTGCGGAACACGCCTGTGGAAAGATAAATTGTATCTTCTTCTTATCGTGCCAAATGATTCTTTCAAACCAAGTGTGGTGAAAGGATTTTAAGTGCGCCTCAAAGAGGCTTCTTTCGTGCACTTGACACATTATCGATCTTTTTAGGTTCTATAATTGTATGAAAATTACATTCGTTTGGCCTGAGCTTCAAATATTCAAGCTTATAAATGGCATTTACATACATTTGAACATAAAAAAATTAAGCATACATTATTATTTCTATGATTCATACCAAAGAAAAATCCCATTCTATCCTCAACCTTACTCCGACGAACTCGCTTTAAATTCCTTCGTTAACGCATTTCAAAACTGAAAGTGTAATATTCTGCATTGTAAAATAGGCTGTGTTAGCCTGAAGATAGAGAACAAAAGCGAAGGACACGAAGTAACAAAGGCCTTTTTCAGTGCGTTTGCACCAAGTTTACACTTGAGGCTGTGATCGACGAACGACGCGAACAAAAAATCGCGTAAAAAAAAGTATGCTTTCACGACAAAGGAGTCGTGACGTCAATACACAATTATCCTTAGTTATTACATTTTGTACAGTCAACGTCAAAAGTTATTTTTTGAGAAAAACTATTATATTTTTTTTTTGTTTACTTCATTGAGCCCATTACCTAGTATTCTCTAGAGTCTCTAGACAATACCTACTCAAATTTCTAAATCGCTGGAAAATAATTCAGTAAAAAGGACACAATTGTCTTTTTAGACCTGTCTACAATATTTTTTTTTTATATTCTATCACGAATTAGCTTAATTGGTCCGTTTAAAACAATAAACCCCCTACACATTTCCAGGAAGAACGATTCTGAGCCCTTTCCATGCACCGACGGGAAGTCGGTCTTAACAATGTCGTCGGTCCATCTGGTGCGTGGGCGCCCGACGTTTCGCCTTCCGGTTCGTGGTCGCCATTCGAGAACCTTTATTCCCGGGTTATTACTAGAGATTTCTTTTTTTTCTTTAAGGTATTTTCATAGCTAGAATTGTTTTATAGCATGGTGCCAGGCATGAATGTACGCGCTCCATGGCTTTTTCTGTATGAGTGGTTGATTGCAAATTAATGACATAGGCGTCTATAAAGATAATGATGGTGACTCACTCATGATTGCGTCGGCTTGTGGAAACGTGTGATTTTTTGAGATTACTAATAAAAAGTTGTAAGTAGTAGTAAGCCTTAGAAGGCATTAACACATAAATTGGGAAGACGATCTATAGCTCACAACTGGACATAGTGGACATCACTGGAAAGGGTAGCACACGACCCCATGGAAAATGTTTTAGATGCCAGCGGAGGGCGAATTTTCATACAAACGTAATACCAAGTTTTCGGCAAGTTTATCATGCGCACTTGATGTGCGGGCTGGTTTTTCCGCAAGTAGGCCGCTGGCGGGCCCTTTTTGCGTGACCCTTGATCAGATCGGAAGGCGGGAAAAAAAAAAAACGTAATACCAAAATTATTACCAGTTTAGGCAGATTTTCACTATATTATTGTAATAACTGTATTTGTATAGTATTTATCAAGGTTCCTGAACAGTTTTTATTAGGGTTCCGTAGCCAAATGGCAAAAACGGAACCCTTATAGATTCGTCATGTCTGTCTGTCTGTCTGTCTGTCTGTCTGTCTGTCTGTCTGTCTGTCTGTCTGTCTGTCCGGCCGTGTCACAGCCATTTTTCTCCGAAACCATAAGAGCTAGACTGATGAAACTTGGTGAGTAGATGTATTCTGTGAACCGCATTAAGGTTTTTACACAAAAATAGAAAAAAAACTATAAATTTTGGGGGTCCCCATACTTGAAACTGAAACTCAAAAAAATTTTTTTCATCGAACCCATACGTGTGTGGTATCTATGAATAGGTCTTCAAAAATGATGTTGAGGTTTCTAATATAGTTTTTTTCTAAACTGAATAGTTTGCCGAAAGACACTTCCAAAGTGGAAAATAGTTGGTCACCCCCCCTCTAACTTCTAAAATAAGAGAATGAAGAAACTAAAAAAAATATATGTTGTACATTACTATGCAAACTTTCAACGATATTTGGTTTGAACGAGATCTAGTCAGTAGTTTTTTTTTATACGTCATAAATCGTAAACCGCAATTTGCCTTTCGACGAACTACAAGAACCTTTATATTATGTTATTTGATGCTACGGAACCCTTCATGGGCGAGTCCGACTCGCACTTGGCTGCTTTTTTTAAATTACTTACCTCAAATGAAATAAACACCAATTGCAAAATGTGATTGGCGTTAAGGGGTGTTCTATGTTCGAGGTGTTAGTTGTGTTTCTGTTTGTGGCATTGTAGATCCAAAACAAATGCTACCATTTCAATTAAGTCGTTATTTTATGAGTGCTGATAGTTCTAAATGGTTCAAGCCATGTTTAATTTTTTTTAAGTAACTTATTTAAGTCTTTCTTTTGTTGGTTTGCAAGTGGAGTTGAAATTCAAGGTTCAAAACAGAAATCTGTTTTAGGCAAGGACTGTAGATATTCAAATTCTTTTTTTCATTCAGTTGTAACACAAGGATTACTTTGAAATATCTTAAAGCTTGGTAAATCTAGGTGCCGGTTCCATACGACCAAGCATAGAAGAACAAGCAACAAACTACGACTTGGTTCCTACCGTTTTTATGTATGATTATTTACAAAATAAAAGTCAAAAGAAAACAGCATCTAGTAGTCTAGTAGACTAACTAATGTCACCAGATCCATTTTGGTGTTTATTTATTACCAATTATCATTAACACCTAGAAATAACATAACTTATACTTATCTAGTACATTATAAACTAGTAAAAACTTTAATTTGTATTTATTTTTTATTTGGTGTTATTGGTGGAGATGTTAGGTAACTGATTCATTATTGGGTCTTTGTAACAATTATCAGACCTCTAAATAAGATGGAAAATGGAAATGGTACTCTTTGGAGCGTCTAATTATTATCGCATTTCGTACACACTGACCCTTTTTCTAGCCTTTGTGCAACATCAATCGTAAATTGGGGCTTACTAGATTCCTCCAAGCTTACTAGTGAAAGTTGGCTGCAAAGTATCAATGTTATCCATGCAACGCAAAACATTGAAGAGCATGTAGTTAACAAAACGTCATGAAAGAGATAAAACACCCATTATTACGCGTGAATAGATAAATAGATACAAATTATTCTAAAAACTTACCACAGCCTGCTATATTTGCTCAAATCGTTCCTCGCTCGTAAAAATAATAATCCTGGATTTTCCCAAGCTTAACACATTAGTTTGGCACAGCACAGAATTCACTTTGTTTGTTTGTTGATTTAGAATTGAAATTAGATGATGAAAGGTTTCTGTAAATGTAAACGAAAAATAGGTTCCAAGTTCATAGAAAAGGAATAACACAACTGTTTCAATCCTTGATCAGTGTTGCCGTTTTCTATTTTGAGAATATGCTAGAACTTGCTCCAAATAATGCTAAAAAAATTTATTTTTGTATTTAAAAATGCTAAAATACATGCTAAAATCCTAATTTTGTCATTAACCTTTCTGTGTACAATTTTTTGGTAGAACAGTAGCCTAACATGTTATTTCTAGGCTTTAAAGTATCGTTACGCACCAAAATCCATCCAAAAGCCAATCCTTAAACTCGTTTATCTTCTCCCATTCTTCGCGATAATGTTGCTCATATCTAGGAGGCATACTTTCACTTCACATTCACAAATCACATGGAATGAATTTATTCAAGAGTCAAGTGGGGTTCGGACGCGAAACGTTCGTTACAGTCCGGCAAGTATAACTTGGCGGGTCTGAAGCTAGCCGTTTGGCCAATCTTCCATCAGTCATTGGCTATTAACGATCGAACAGCTCACTTCAGACCCGCCAAGTTATACTTGCCGGACTGTACGTAAAAACAATCAAAAACTAATTTCAGGGAAGTCCCTGATCCAGAGAGTTGCCACACCTCAATGAAAACCATAGATAAAAAATAATGTCTCTGGTCGGTCTCTATTAAATAATCTTTTGACATTGACTTTTGATTTGAAATGCCAAAATATGCAATATGCTATAAATTTACATGCTAAAGAGTCATGAAATATGCTAAATTTAGCACTAAAAATGCTAAAACGGCAACAGTGTCCTTGATCGATGGATTTATGCCTCGAACGTCAAACATCACGAACGTCAATGCGACGTTTGATTTGACATGACACACGCATAGAGAAGCAAATTGGGATTAAAAACCGGTCATCAAAAAAATATTCTCAGTCATTCGGTTAAATAGGTTTTCATTAAGACGTAAATTGATAAATATTTATTTTAATTAAAGTTTACTTATTATTTAACCTTGTTTTTAAATCTTTCCCCCGTATACTGAAACGCAACTCAGATTAAGGCACGCCTCAAACGACGAATATTTGACAGATTTTCATTGAAAACTGTCAAATATTCGTCGCTTGAGACGTGCCTAAATCTGAGTTGCGTTTCAGTCTCCCCACTACTATACTCTTTGGTTTCAGTATTCGGGGGTTTGTCTAGCGAATGACTTGAAACTCAATTATAATATTTTATTGTTCCTATTGCGCATGTGCGAGACATTGGAGCTGTTTTTTCTTTATTATTGATCTGAATGAATCACACAGCATTGTTTCAGCAAAATTTTAGAGGCGCAGCGCAATAAATCTCGTCGTTGAAAGTTACTATAAAGATGATTGGATTACCATTTCTAGTTGGTTGGTTCGCAGTGATAAATTTTTATGCTAATAACGAAGCAGTTGCTGAACAAAATCCAGTAACTTTTACATTTAAAGAATACCAGTACAAAGATTCTCCAAAAAACGTACGATCCACTTTATTTACTTTAATCACCCCGATGATAGCTGTGAATTTTATAAAACATACCTACATAACTGTCTGTATATCGTTTTCAGGAAATGACGTTCAGAGAGTTCGAAACTGCATGTGAACAAAGCAGTGTATGCAGTCATATTAAGGTTGGACTGCAGCAAACAAGATGTATCAGGGAATGCGTATCCCCATCGTGTTATCGTGAACTGTACCAAGCGGATCCTGTACGTAAATTATTACCTATTGGTCTTCATGATAATAATGATTTTTAGTTATCTGACTAGGTAGGTACTCACCGAGCTACCCATAGAAATCCCCAAGGAAACAAAAAAAGAGTTATTTTTCTACATTGCAATTTTTTCAGCTTGAAGAAGGTGAAATTGACGTCCGCCTCAACTCTTTCAAGGGATGCTTTATTCAAAGAAGTGGTCGAACACGAAATTGATTCCTGAAACCGTATTTTGTTTCGTCTTTTATTCTTTGTGCGAAAAAAGTGCATAAAGTAAAACGCAAAATACAATTCATTATTATGGTAAATTAAATTAATGTTCGTTTTAACTTACTTATCATATGTAGGTAGGTACTTATTACTAATCATATTCTTTGTTTATTCCAGCTTTATACAATCATGGCATTGGAAACAAATACGTTTATAAGTAAAGTTCTTGCTAAAAAAAGAGTTGGAAATAAAATAATTTAAAGAAATTTACGCGTTTTCATTTACATAACAATCATCGAAAAACCTTCGTAGAGATGCACCTGCACGTGTTATAAAAGTTTAAACCATGACAATCTAACTTGTCATCATCTAACAGAGTGTTAACTCTGTTTAAACCTTAAACAGAGTTAACACTCTGTTAGATGATGTACGTCTATGTCTAGGTACATCCATCTCGTATCTAGATTAGATGCGCTACTCGACTCGACTCAATTTTTTTGGTAGAATTATTAAACAACATCTAAGGAGTTTAAGACTGAAGCGATTTCCATTTTGTAAGCAAATTAGGAAGGTGTAGGTACTTGATTGAAATACATAATGATACGGCTTGTGTGTGTGAAGTGTGAATGTGAAGTGTAGTTGAATGAGTCTGTGGTTGAATGTACCGATATTGGGTTACCATGCATGAAAAATCGTCTAAAATCAGACAAACATCGATTCGGATTTTTTTATCAGTGTTACTATAAACTACCGATCGCTACCGGTAAAGTTAACATATCGGTTTTTTTGCTCATCCCTAGTTCACGCACGACGATACGAGAAAAATTTTGGAGCACTTGCTATCGCAAGAAGCGGTCTAGTGAAACAAATTACGTAGAAATGGCCTCCTTGTGCAGACAAATTGTTAAGGGAAATGCTTTACGAAGTGTTCTATTTTCCTCAGCCAGGCGGGGATATTCCGACAAAAGTAAGATTACAAATTTTTCCTATTCAATACCATTCCACTCCTGTCAATGTTTTAGTTACGTAATGTCAAAAAGTCCTACAGTTCCTTTCGTTTCAGGCGATCCCTGAAAATCTCAGGGTCAAAACCTTCACAGATGTATAGAATATGTTGTATATTATGTACTAGCTCACTAGATAATCTTCCTGCAAAGTTACGTATTCTTGTACGCAAACGTCATGGCATGCTATTGATTTATTTTGGTTTAATAGATTATTCGTAATTTACCTGTTATACTGAAATGGATTATCAGCTAAACTCATACCACGCCCTGTTTGAGAATAAATGTACCTACTCCATTCGGTGCTGTTTTTTGTAACTCAATAAAATATTTTTTTATTTGAATTTTCGAATAAGTATACATATTTTAGGTTATCTTATCATCCATGATAAATACGACATTATCCTTAGCTTGAGAAGCAGATTACATACATTTTATGCTAGTGGTTTGCTTAAAATATAGTATTTGACATGTGCTGTCACTCATTGAGGAACATTGTTAGTCACTGATAACAAGCAATAACTAATTTGTTATTGCTTGTTATCAGTGTAACAGGAATAACTAAAGCTTGACTAACATAGGTTGACTATAAAAAACACAACAATCCTTGTGGGGTCAGACTATAGCCAATGTCTGTTGTAAGATTTCTGTCCAATAAGATACATCCTACTTATTGTTAAATATCAAATGTGATAGAATTATTAGTTTCTCAATCCTCAAACCTATGACTATGACCAGAATTTCATTTGTTTCTTTCACTACAAATTGGACTCAAAAATTGTGTGAAAAAAAAGCAAAAATACAATATGACACTACAACTACACACTATAACACTATTGGAACCTTACCAACATTACAACTTTTACAAAGAATTCCACCTCTTGTGCAATAGTCAAAAAAATCTTCTATCACAGTTACTACTACTACTGATAAATACTTCATTTTTTTATACAACTATTTGATGTGACAACCATAATGCTCACCTGATGCTAAGTGGTAACTGTCGCCTATAACAAAGCATTGCGTTGTAGGTCACGCACGTCAGGAATGTGCCCTACGATAAACTCCCCCGCATCAATCAACTTGAGGCATACAGATGTTCTAGGGGGTACCTAATTAAGATTGTTTGATTTTTTGCTCCTCAAAGAAACCCTTCTTTGAGGATGCACAATCTTACAAGTCTGGTCTTAGTCCAGGGGCTGATGATTGAAGATCAACAAAAATGTATTGAGTAGTACTTCTCAACCTTTACAGTGATGCCTGATCCCCTGGAGCACGCCACCGGCATGGAGCGAAAGGAACTGATGGCAATGCAAGCCGGCAACGATGATCCCTTCAACATGAAGGTCCTGAAGAAATCTGCTGGAACCAAAGCTAACCCCACGCTGGTACCGTCCTGCTTCGATGCCCGCATTGTTGGATGTATATGTAAGTAATTTACATAAAAATGGGGAAGATTTGTTCTTCCTGGAAAAATTGAGTTACAAATGACAGGTCCACTTAAAATCTTTCATCTTCAGCCTGAAGAAGTCCACAGCTGGACATAGGCCTCCACTACACATTTCCAGGAAGATCGAATCTGAGCCCTTTCCATCCACCGACTTCCTGCGATCTTAACAATATCGTCGATCCATCTGGATGATCTGGTGGATGGGCACCCTACGTTTTGTATTACGATTCGTGGTCGCTATTTGAAAATATTTTTTTTTATTCGAATTGCGACCACGAACCTTTACAGCTTGCTAATACATCCAGAAATATTTTAACCCTTTGTTTTATTTTTACTAGCAGTTGGTGCCCGGTATTTTTTTTTGGTAAACTGTTGTTGTGAATTATATTTAAATACAAATTACTTACATACTGATTAAATATTAATATTTTTCGATCTTACTGACATAATAATAAACTCCACTACTCGTCAATAGATGGCGTTCTCTGTCCCACTAACTCATGACTTAATCAACAGATGGCGCTAGGAGTTGAGTTTTTATGATAAAGTTGATTATTTACTTTACTGATTGCATTGCTGATTGCATTTGAGCATTGCTGATTCACGGCAGAAATAGCCTTTCTACTGTATTCTGTGGTACCGACTCAACAAACCTTTTGCCCCAAGGCCAGCATAAATACTTACCAGTAGGCTCACAAAGAGCAATTACGATCAGCTATTAATAGTACATTGTTACCCGAGTGTTGAAAGTCACGTTTTTTGAGTCCCGAGACGGGTTTGGCGCCAGAGCGATAGCGAGGGCGCCAATGGAGCTTGAGGGACTTAAAAGACTTTTACCCGAGGTAAACACTGTGCTTTTCATTACGAATACAAGGAAAGTAAAAATAAAAACAAGAAAGAAAAATTAGTGAAAATGAAGATTGAATTGCCGCCTTCCCGGTTTTTTTTTTCTTTTTCTCTGGCGGGCCTTCGGCTTCGGCTCGCCAGCATTATTCAGCCATTATTTTCATTCTCATAATTTAAAAAGTTGTAAATTGTTTGCTCAAATCTATGTTATTTTAAATAAATAGTTGAAGCTATATATTAATCAAGTAATTTTGAAGATATATTATTTATTTAATACTATCTTTATGTTATTTAAATTTTACATTGCGCTTTAATTAGACTTTATAAACTTCTTACCGTTGTAATGGGTTTCCAACCTACTTGCTGAATAAAAAGTTGGAATTTGGTTCAACGACCTCCTTGCAGTTAGAAAGACTTTAGAAAGTTGGAACATGGTTGAATAAAATAGAACTTGTTTTTTTTATAATTTGACAGCTGTCAGTAGAAAGCGATTCTCCCTAGGGCTGAAAGTTTTACTTTCAATTAGGCCCCTCAGGCAACTTCAGACCTACTTTCAGAGTATGAGTAATGAAAAAAATATTGTATCTACTATTTATTATGCTAACATATTTTACTAGTCCCTACGGTTTTTGAGTAACAAGAGAGAAGGGACTGCTATATTGTATTGTTTGCCGGATTTGAGAATAGAGCTCATTAGGGATGTTGAGACCAGGCAACGAGACGTATCACTAGTCAGGGGATAAAAAAAGATGGCGTCGTAATGCAAACGTTTTACCTGAAAATAAAACGTATATTAAAATACTTACCTGATCCGAAATATAATTTAAATATTGAGATATAGCTATCGCATTCGCTCCCTAATTGTCCCTTTCCCTCCTGATACGTGTGTATCGCCGTCCTTATCGCACTCCACACATACAACCGTCTTCCATTGCGCCGAGGGTCGGCGCGCCGACTCTGTTTCTCATTCCGTCTATTGTTTTTGCAAGGCCACCAGGCAGAATTTAAAATTATTATATTTCGGATCAGGTAAGTATTTTAATATACGTTTTATTTTCAGGTAAAACGTTTGCATTAAAATACTGTACGTGATCCGAAATATAATTTAAATATTGAGAGATGTTTGTTATCGCCTGGTGGCGGTGGTTAGCGTCAATGTGACTAAGAAAACCTTTAAAAACCTTTTAGGTGTTAAAAAAGTTGTAATGCCAAACTGTATAACACTATAATATCATCTTACCTAAATGTTAGGTGTAGGCAACAAGTTTTCAGTGAGAGAATAATCAAATACTAAGAATACACAATGTATAACTGTATTAATCAACCATATAACATAACAGAAATTAAATCACTTCTTACAAAGGATTAGATAATCAATAAAATGGATAGGCAGGTACTTAGACTGCCTGAAAACTTGACATTATCTTCGGATTAGACTTGCTTGATTGTGCAATCTGCCTACAATAGAATTTCTTAAAAGTATTTTGCGATTTCCAGTTGCCTCTCGAAGGTATAAGGCCTGCGTATTTGCAACCCAACTTTTGGAGGCAACTGCTGCTCTATAGCTCCCAGCTGAAGCTTCTATACCAGAAACTTTTAATAGATTTTTAATCCACCCTGAAATCACACATCTAGATGCGGGCTTGGGCTGACCACAAGTAGTAACAAAAAGATTTGTACAATTTACCAATTCCCTTCTATTTTTACCAGTGGCTATCAACCGATTTATCCAATAAACCAGATCTAGCCTCCTATTATCGGGATTTGAAATAAGTCTCCAGCCAGACTGACGGTTATCCACAGTGTCAGTCTTAGATCCAAAAACAGGCCAAAAAACGATGTGATCCGTATGAACAATGCAATTCTCAGAACTAACTGAAAGAAGGGTTAAATCATTTAGCCTTCTACCTGAAAATAGTAGTAAAATAGCAGCCGTATGCTTAGAAACTTGGTAGAGGCTATCAGCAGTGCAATCAACTTGAGACATAAACTTAATAACAAGGTCAACATCCCACACTGGGGGCTTTGTAGGGGTTGGATTTGTTAAAGCTATTGATTTTAAGATTCGTTTTACAAAAGGGTGAGTTCCAAGCCGCTCCGAAAGTTCAGGCTCACAAAGCGTTGCGACCACAGACTTATGAACAAGAATTGTGTTATAGGACAGTTTCACTTTGTAAAACAGCTCTGATAAAAAACATGCTAAATCTGAACCGGAAGGTCTACTACTAGTTACATTATTTTACTCTGCCCACTTAATCCACCGGGACCAAGCAGGCTTGTAAGTCTTAATCGTCGAAGGTCGCCAACTATTAAGAAGAAGATTTCGTTGCTGTGGTGTCCATTCCTTCAAGTGTTCGCTCCAGCCCCACATCTCTATACCTCCAGCTCCATTTCCTGCACATTCTGTGGCGGGCTGCCCGTTGATACGCCCACTAGGACTCGATGAAGGTCTCGAATGGTCCAGGGTGCTGCTGTTGCTCGGCTCCGTAAATCTGGGCGCCAAAAAAAACTTTCTCCCACCTTGGTACAATTATGAGGTAAACTCCACGGCATTGATGTAGATGTTGAAGGACTTTTGGTATTAAGAACGGAGGCGGAAACACCCATGCCAACGGATAATCCCATTTTTGTGACAGGGCGTCGTGAAATTCCGCTTGTTTGTCCGTATAGTCTAGGGTGCAGTACCTGGGTACCACGCGCGTTAGATTTGTCGCAAATAGATCTATGCTCGGCGTGCCCCATTTGGCGAATATTAACGTGGTTATTCGAGGTAATAGGTGCCACTCTGGAACTCTTCGATGGCGAGATAGATGATCGGCCTCGGCGTTGTAGACACCCGGAATATGGTAGGCTACTAGATCTATCTGATAGAAATCCAACTGCTGAAAAATCTTGTAAGCCAAGTCCAGGAGATCGTGTGACTTTGATCCTTCTTCGTTGCGTAAATAAGCCACTGCTGTCTTGTTGTCCAATTGTAGGTGTATAGACGTTGAACGCAGGTTCAGACCTTGCTCTTCTAGGACTTTCAGAATCACGAGGAGTTCCTTCATGTTCGAGTGTAAGTCTTTCTCCGCCGCCAACCAATTGACTGACAACTTCATGTTGTTTATCTGAGCTCCCCAAGCTATACCTGAAGCGTCTGTCACTAGAAAGAGTGTGGGATGAGCAATATATATTCGGGAGCTTCCTCCCAGATGCTTGAGCCACCAAATCAAATCCTTCTCTGACTCTTGATTGAGAGAGACAAACCTTGACTTGAGTCTGCAATGACTGATAGTTAACTTTTGTAGCTGTCGATGGTTGAGCCTTCCTCGGCGAATTACAAAACTGGCAAAATTCATCATACCCACAAGACTTTGAAAGTCGACTAGTTTCATCGATCGATTTTCTAAGAGTCTGAGTATTGAAGACCTTAACTTGTGGCACTTTAGCTCGGGTAGAAACTTGCGATTTTGCCAAGGATCCCATATAATGCCTAGATACTCTATGCTCTTCATCGGTGTTAGCACGGACTTTTCGAAGTTCACCTTCCAGCCTAGATAATTCAGCATACCCACGGCGATACCGACGTGGCTCTTCAGTACAGTGGGACTTGTATTCGCAATCAGATAATCGTTCAAGTATACAAGAAGTCTGACCCCTTTCCGGCGGAGCACTTGGGCTATCCAATTGCTTACAGCAGCGAAAGTTTTCGGCGCTGAACTTAGCCCGAAGGGAAGGCAACTCATCTCCAGCAATTCTTGGCGGTACAACAGGCGTAGAAACCGCCTGTGAGATCTGTTGATCGGTATATGAAAATACGCTTGAGAGAGATCTATCTTTACAAGCCAGTCGTTTGGCTGTAGGAAGCTTGGAATCTTGTGAACATTGATCAACCTGAAAGGAGTCGTCAGCACGAACCTGTTTAGCGATCTCAGGTCGAATATTGGCCTCATAGAGCCATCTGTCTTGGGCACTAGAAACATACGTGACAGGAAGCTCTGGGATACCTGAACTGGCATCAACACACGCTCCGCCTTCATCCTTTCTATTACTACCGACATTTCTGTGGTTTCGCACGTTGCCTGCTGACAGTTGTCTCGATCGGGCAGATGAAGAGGCGGTCGATTGGAAAAGGGGATACGGTAACCTGAAATAGTCTTGAGAATGTAGCTGGGGGCGCCCATTTCTCTCCATCTTTGTCGGTAACGCTTGAGTTGACCGGCACGGAAACGACTCGGTGAGTCAAAATTTTCGATTACCTCTCCTATCCCGGTGGGATGAGGGAGAAAGGTGTCTTTCTCTAGTACTCTTGTGCGCTGGCTGTCTATCATAGCCTTTTCGGCCTCTAAATTTTCCGCCTCTGCCTCGAAAGGGTCTGTTAGAATATGTAGCACCACGAGACTTGAGATTGTGTCCCCGTTGTGGGGCCTGACTTTGAAATTGAAAACTGCTAGAAGGGTTTCCAGTCTGAGCAGTATTCGGACCGGTCTGCGTAGCAGGTGCGCGGTCTTTAGCACGTGGCCAAAAAAAAAAAAAAAAAAAACTTTTCGGGAGTCACCCATTATTTCTAAGCAGACGTGAATTTGTCAGCGTCAAATAAATTCTTGCATGACGGCGGTATTTTTCGTAAAACATTTTTATGCAATGGGTCTTTCACTGAAGCCAAGATAGCCTCCCTCCTCTATTGAATGACCTCCGCTCTGTGGCCGTAGACCAACTGAAGGGCGTCATTAGAAATCTTCGAGAAATCCCCTGTTAAAAGATTTCTTCGATCTTTCCATGAATAGCATCATGGTTCAGGGCAGGCGTAGCCTTGGCCCAAGATAAAAAGTCTCGAAGTTCTTTTTCAAGCTGATCTTTTTGCTTTATCAAAGCATAACTAATAGCAGCGAAAGCTTTATCAGCATTTGCTGTGGTGCGTGACGTATCATAGCGCTCGACTTCTTCATTAGGCTCTAATTCAGTAAACCCGGGGGTGTGCCGATAACTTTTTTGAACATCTGCATACCTGACATTTTGCCACTGGACATCATCGAACCGCTGAATGCCTTTCAAAACTTCCAAGTAAGAAGAAGGTGTTTTCAGGACATCCGGATCCTTCAGCTTTGTCCCAAACGAAAGAGAGAACTGAGGCTCATCTCCATCTAAATCCGAGTGATTTTCACTGTATAAGTTTCCACTCACATTATCTTCGATACCATCATTAGCCAAAGATTGTTCGCCTTCAAGACTATAATTGTCACATGGCCTGCGAGACAATCTTTCTTTTAGATCACTTACTTCAGCAATTAGTTTATTTAACTTGTCATCTTTAAGCGAACGCGCATCACGTCTACGTTTAGGCCGTTGTCGACGGCGTGAACGTTTTGCAGAACTGAAGGACTGTTCATCGGAACTGCTACGTCTTGTCTCACCACTTTCAGACGAAGATGATGGTAACCTTCTTTGACGCTTCCTCTTTCCAGGACTTCCATCTTCAGCACCGCTCATCTTTGGTCTTCGCCAAAAGTTTTACTTTTTCAAAATAACCTAAAAATAAAACTTATAAAACACACGTAGACCAACACAGGCAGAATTTAACGAACGGTTACACCGTTTATTTATCTTTGCAAGAAGGTAGATTGCACCTACCAAGAATAAACTTTTCGTTTCTCGTTCTTACGATTATTACTTTGTAACAAACTTGAACAATAACTGTTGATTATAAAAACTTACCGCACTTTGTTCAAGGTCTACATAAACTACATTCAGTTCACATAATCATAAGATTCCAATACATTAATAATGCAAACGTTTTACAGTATTATAATAGTAAAAACTTGGAAAACAATTCAAATTCAATTTTCACAAAGCGTCACTTCTTTTCTTTTTGAGTATTTAGAGATGGATGCATTGCATCCAATCAATCAAATTGATTGATTGATGCAATCGATGTTTTATCGATGAAAATCTAATCGATCTACCATAATTATTGTAAGATCGCAAGGAACATAAACTATAATTTGAAATCCAAGGAAATTCCAAAATAAATTTTAGCACTTACCAGTGCACGTGTTTTTGAAGCGAAAACAATAACGTCAATGAGAAACAGAGTCGGCGCGCCGACCCTCGGCGCAATGGAAGACGGTTGTATGTGTGGAGTGCGATAAGGACGGCGATACACACGTATCAGGAGGGAAAGGGACAATTAGGGAGCGAATGCGATAGCTATATCTCAATATTTAAATTATATTTCGGATCACGTACAGTATTTTAATGTGTAGATTATTGTTAGCCGTATTTTAAAGAAAAACAGAGTTTTAACTATATTCAACGGATAGTTTTTGCCATAATAGTATGTAGACAGGCCGACCACCTCCACACGTGACAAATTGCAAGGCTCTCATTACTTATTTCGGTCGATAAACATGCCCATATTAATTTTATGACTTATTGTTTTCAGGCGAGGAACACGCCACCGCTATTACGTGGATCTGGATACACAAGGTAACTGAAAACTAATTTGGATAAACCCAGGTATAATCCTACTACTATTATAAACGCGAAAGTTTGTAAGTATGGATGCGTGGATGTTTGTTACTCTTTCACGTAAAAACTTCTGAATGAACCTTTACAATAATATAGCTTATACATCAGAATAACACATAGGGTACAATTTATAAAGATATTGTAACGGAGAATGGATGTAAGTAACGGGAACGGGGCGAACGACGCCGCGGGCGGCCGCTAGTGAATGTATAAAACTGTTGGACACGCCAATGACTATCCCCAAAAACGTCAGTCAGATGTTTCATTTTATTTAATGAATACAATATTATTGTTGTTGTTTTCTGTATTGTTGTTCCTGAAAATAGATAGGGAAAGCCTTTGTAAAGCAGTGGACTTCTTCAGGCTGATGTTTACGCAACATTGATCAGCCCCTAAAAGTGTGAAACATTGGCTCAGTTGGTAGTAGCTCTGCCTTCTGCGCCGTAGGCCGTGGGTTCGATCCCCACCGAAAACAAATATTTATATTGTGAACATAGATGTTTGTTCTATGTCTAATTGTTGTATTGTATTCTAAAATGTATTGTATGTAGTATGTATGTATTTACAAAAAAAAATAACTATTATATCAGCTATCCGTTTCCCATCGTACAAGCTCTGCTTAGTTTGAGGCTTGATAGTGTTTTGTGGATTGTTCATAATATTTATTTATTTTTATAATTGTTTTCAGGACACACCCCGTCGCTGTGAGTGTGGACACTGGTACAAGCTTGTTGAGAAAGAGCTGGTTTAAACATTTAGTTTTATTCTAAAGTAGTGTTCAATTTCAATACAACTCGCATCTCAGGACGCACACCAAACGTCACGGTTTCTTTGCTATTGTATTATAGAGATCGCGTTTTCAACCACGTCGACGCAATATTAAATAATTGTAAGCATTGCCATTGTTTTTATTGTTCCTTTTGGTTTAGTGATGCATGTATTGCTGGATAGTGTTATTAACATTAAATGAATGGTTAAAACAGATTGCATTTTATTGAGAGACCCGCATCTTGCGTAACTGAGGCTTTTGGGTACAACTAAAATCTATTATCCTCGTAAGGTAGGTAACCTACCACAACAGATTACTATTTTACATACACTTAGATCATGTATTTTTATAGTTTCTCAATCACTACCATTTTTTTAAGAATCGAACTTTCTAGCGCAATATTCACAGAGCACCAAACACGCTTTGGATTAAACTTGAAAAATTGTGAGCACATCACTATTCTTCACTACAATAAAAAAAAGCAGCCAAGTGCGAGTCGGAGTCGCCCATGAAGTAGTTGTGTAAAAACCTTAATGCGGTTCACATAATACATCTACTCGCCAAGTTTCATCAGTCTAGCTCTTACCCACTTGCGTGTCCCATCGGAAGATTTGATCCGAAGCATTTTACCCCAGGACGTGTCCCATCGGACGATTTGATCCGAAATGGTTTTCCCTTGCGCGTCCAATGGAACTAAAGTGCCCAAAATTTTGAAATGGACTTTTGGATTGGCTGGTTGTACATTAACTGGCCTAATGCCTGCAGCCATAAAACGACGTGTTGCCAATGAAAAAATATTTTAGAATGATTAAATTTGTAAAAAAGTGAAAATTTTCCGTGCGAAAAATGGCTGCGCAAGCGCAATTTCGTGAATTTTCTTTGTTTTGTTTTTGTTTATAATAAATGAATTGAGGGTTGATTATGGGATTGTGATGCATGTATTTTTTCCTTGAAAATAAGGCTTGATGGTGATCTAAAAAGTTTTTCGTAAAAATAAGAACAGCCGACAAAATCTCAAAAATTGTAAGGTAACGGAAAAAATAGCTTTAAAATGCTACCCGCCGCTGTTTAATGATTTCTTATTGGAAAAAAAAATTCTACATGATACCCATACTCTTTTTTAATAGGAAGTGACTGAAATAAGGTAAACAAAGTAGTTTTTTGTTATGAAAAAGATTTTTTAGTTTCTTTGGAATTAATTCGGGCATGCGCAACTTCCGGAGTGAACCGGAAGCCGGAAGTGGGACGCGTGCTTGGCGTAATTATCTTGTATGGGCGAAAATGGGAACACTCAAGTGGTTACGGTTTCGGAGAAAAATGGCTGTGACACGGACGGACAGACAGACATGACGAATCTTTAAGGGTTCCGTTTTTGCCATTTGGCTACGGAACCCTAAAAAGCATACTCCCTCAATTTTGCTAACATGTGGAAATTCTGACAGTGACAATGACAACTACGGGGATTTTCAAAGCATTTTTTGAGGGAGCAAAAGTTAGGGGAAAATGCGGGGATATTCGAATAATTTACACATATGAATTAATGTTGACAGGTTTTAATCTATGGACAATTTTAATTTTATCTATGCGTGGCTTTGGATTTTGGGATTCTTACCACATGAGCAGGCCACCCTGATCATATGTTCTGTTATGACGTCTCTTCTTCTTTATTTATTAGATTTCTGTTCCGTAAATTTCTGCAGTTCTCCTCTCTGCTCTCGAGCTCTCATGATTTTGTTTTTGTTCATTAAAAACACTGGCTACGGTTTCTACAGAATCCAAAATAAAATTGATCATTCAATTTAAATCTACAGTAAGCAGTCTAAAAAGTTCTGCGGCAGTATTTATCTTATTTCAACATTGTAAATAATTTTGGACAACATGACACGTGAGTTCTACCTTGTTGTATACAATGCCGGGTGCCAGCCGGGTACCTATTTCAGTATCATCAATCGAGTCTACTTCTAATCTAGTAGGAACTAACAGAAATACTCAAGTTAGCGTGAGCTGTCTTGTCTACTCACCGATGTAACTACACAGCTGATCTCTAGGCAGTACTCCACGAGGCAGGAGTATTTGCCACCTTACCACATTTAAATCCAGCCGATTTTGGATATTTACCATTGCTTAAAAATAAAAGCCATTTAAGAGCAATTAAAACCGAGATTCAGGGTCATTTTTTCTAGCCCTAAACTGAGCAAAGCTTCTACTATTGGAACAAGTTGATAGATAGAATATAGGGTACAAACTTTTTTGTATATAACCTACCTATGATACAAACCTAGTCAACCAACCAAATAAGCATGCTTCCTAACATCTATTCCTTCACCGTGACATCGTGAGGAAACCTGTGGCTTAGTCAGCTCCGCACGTATTTACCATGTCTTTCCTGTGGATTTGGCCGACTGAGCTGTCAGGATGGTATAGGTGCTGGGCAAGCCTATTCCATCTAAAATCCTGTCCCAGGCACTATAGCGTGCCACAAATAGGGCTGGTGTAATCACCAGATGCCCCTGACGCTATATAAATCATCTACATTAGATCATGCAAAGGCATGTTTACTTAATTTTTTTGACATCTATTTTATTATAATATTACAGAAAAACAGCCATACATAGCCGATGGGTTTATGGATGATTGTGAGGAGCTAATAAGCAATCTAACGAAGAAGTTTGATAAAGTGGATTGGCACAAATTCTGCTATGTTTGGAAGGAGATGGAATTTGACCTTCTCTTTTAGTAAGTTTTATATTAATAGACTAATAATCCAATTATATGTAAAAAAAAACAGGCAACAAAATAATATGTAATAAATAAAACTTAGCACTTTTTAAATTAACGCGATCGTTATGCATAATTATATAAAGGTAATTGCGATAAACACCGGTTTATTACCATATAAATAAAATTTAGTAAGTACTTAAAAATCCAGGGCCCATAGTAAAAATACCTAATTCTAATTGTAATTGATTTAGGGGAATACTATCTGCACTGACGTCCCGCGATGGGGTGTATTGTGCATTGTCCCCCTGCTAAATCTTACCCCAGCCAGCCCAACTCCTTAAAATAACGGAGAAGGACTTTGGGTTGGTGGCAGCAGTGTTCTAGTGAACCTGATGGTGACACGGATGTGGCTGTGGAGGGACAAGACTCAATAAGTTCCCTGTGCCTTAAAACTAAAATATATATCAGATTATCAGATTATATGTATTATTTAACACATTTAAGTACATTATTTTACATGTAAGTATATTATTTTATTATCCATATTTGATATCACATACTGATGATTTGAATTACTGAAACAGTAAATGTGTTTGTAATGTACTTTCAAAGTGATAAAGATATTGGAATGACTCATGTGAACCATGAGATTAAAATATCTTCATCACAACTAAATAAATGACTGACTTTTTATGATGGCCTTGATACAGAAGCTATAAAATAAGAGTCGGACTCCGATAGAGACACAGCACCCAAGTAGCACAAAATTGCTTTATAATGGATGGATAACAGAATTAGCATAATATTAAAGCTTTGTAAGAAGTCTATAATTAAGCATTATAAACCGCTGTACAGCTCTTGTAATGCTAGTTTGGGCCCCAAATTATACAGACTTAAGTATTATAAGGGCATTTTAGGAGCTTTATATTGGTTGTCTACCGGAATGATAAACGCAATAAAATGGACTGGAAAACAGGTTAAAGCAGCGCGCATATCTTAAATGCATCTCTTATACAGCTTGTACCATTAAAAAGGCAAAATAAAAACATTTTATAATGTTATTTTGAATTTCTGTTAAAATCTTGTGTAAAAAAGAACTTACTGTGTGAATTCAACAAAACATTATGAGTGCGGAGTTACTTACCCCACACTTATTAATTAAACTCATGTTTTATGTTCTGTATGAATGAACTAAGGTGGCGAGTATCAGTTTACTGTGAAAGTATATGTATATTTGCGTCAAATATTTCATGCGCCTTCGAATTAAAGAGTTATTTAATAAAAAAAAATCTATAATCATATGTGGAATTCTACAAAAAAATATGCTCTTGACAGAATTTTTTATTTTTAAGCCATTATGATACCTATTTTGTACCAGTCAGTCAATACCATAGGTCGAAGTTGTTTTTAAAGTAATAATAACCATAAAAATAAATTTCATATTATTATCGTAATATAACGCAAAATGGCGTACAAACCATTAAAAACTTTAGGCATTTGCTACATTCCTTGTATTTCTTTTGGCTTGGTAAAAGAATTAAAAAGGGTTTAAAACTAGTTTCAAGCTGTAATAGAGCTTGATTAGAGTACAAGAGTACATGAACTGTAAGCAGCTGGTTACTGGCCGAATTTGCTGCCAATATAGGGCCCATTGCTTGTTAAACTCTTCTGAGTATACGTTTGTATAGCTAAAAGCTGTACAATAGAAGAATTAAATGCTTATAAACAGCTGGCATTACAACAGCACCAATTAACACCGATAAACAGTTGTGACGCGTGCGAAAGGTCGTTATAAAACATGGAGCAGTTTTAAAGAATTTTAAAATGCTTTATAATAGCCTAAGCCGTAATTAATGCTTACATACGGCTTACACTTTTGTATAATGCTGACAGCTGTAAAGACGCAAAAATGATATCTAAAATAAAACCTATAGCTGCATAAAAGATTGAACAAGAAGATTATATAGCTTTAGGAACTGCAAAGTTAATAATATGCTGCTATACAGAAGCAAGACATTGCTAAAACCCTTTTCATTCTCTAATGAAGCTAGAAGAAATATTCTGGTCACCACTTTTTCCATTATATCGATTTTGTGTTACTTGGGCAGTCTTCCTTACAACTCACTATTATTAAATAAAAGCTTCACACAGGTGGAAAAATTCAAGGGCAGTGACTTTATATCTATCTATCTAGCTATCTATCTAATTGTTCTTGAGTTTATTTGGTACAAAATAAACTCAAAAACAAAAAAAACATTAAAAAACTCCTCCAGGGTAGGCAATGCAACAACAGCACCCTTGGTGTTGTTGGTGTCTATGGGCGACGGTGACCGCTTACCATCATGTGGGCCGTAAGCTCGTTTGTGTAATCTTTTACATAAAAAAAAATTAGTAAAACTCATTGCTTTAATAAACTAACAAATTATAAATTGAGTATATTTATTAGTATTGTTTGTTTCAGTGGGCGACAGTCGGGCTCCGAAGTGGTTGAATTCACCGAAGAGGTATTACAGGTAGCAAGACTCTTCCTAGTCACAAAGACTAATACTTTTGAGGTATTCTATTCTTATTAACATGCTACTATTATTATTTAAAAAATCCGCCTGCAATTTGATTTCCCTGAAAAACGCCTCACCTAGGGTTTGCATTTTGATATGTGTGGTAGTTCTTACAAGAAGAGGCAAAAAGGGGCTACTGGATTTGTCCACCGTAATAATTTGTCCAGCGATCCAATTTTGATAGTTCATTTTTAATTTTAAATGCGAAGATCTGATGAGGGTTCTCGACATGATGAGTAGAACTAGATAGCCGATTATTTCTTAAATATTTTTGTTTTGTTAATACACTTAGTATTAAATATAACACCCAGACAGAGAACAAACATCCTTGTTCACCACACAAGTATTTGTTCTTGGTGGGGATCAAACCCACGACCTACGGCGCAGAAGGCAGAGCTACTACCAACTGAGCTGAGAGGCCAGTCTATAATATGGAATAGTTTTATGTTGTATTTTATTACAGAGTCAAGTGATAGGCTTATTCATAGCTTACACAATAACATTAATCCAGCCATACAAGGATCTGTGCGCCCTTCGTCTAATACCGGTAGACGCATCTGTCTTAGAGAAGTTTGAGGCTGAGGTCCGGAGAGAGAAGAGATACGATGTCCTGATGATTCTGGCAAGGATGTACTTTCAAGGGAGAATGGAGTTCCATGTAGCTTTGAGAGAACGGGCTATGGATACCAGCATTCGGAAATACTTTGATGGTAGGAAATGAAGCTTGATTTTTTATGGGTAGGTTCTTTTTTTAACCAACTGCCAATAAAAAGGAGGAGGTTCTCAATTCAGTTGTATTTTTTTTTTATGTTTGTTACCGCATAACTTCGTCATTTGTGAGCCGATTTTAAAAATTATTTTTTTATCTGAAAGGTACTGCTTCCAGATTGGTCCCATTTTAGTTTTATTAAAATCGGTGTTGCCATTTTTAGGGTTCCGTAGCCAAATGGCAAAAACGGAACCCTTATAGATTCGTCATGTCTGTCTGTCTGTCTGTCTGTCTGTCTGTCTGTCTGTCTGTCTGTCTGTCTGTCTGTCTGTCCGACCGTGTCACAGCCATTTTTCTCCGAAACCATAAGAGCTACACTGATGAAACTTGGCGAGTAGATGTATTCTGTAAACCGCATTAAGATTTTTACACAAAAATAGAAAAAAAAACTATAAATTTTGGGGGTCCCCATGCTTCAAACTGCAACTCAAAAAAAAATTTTTCGTCGAACCCATATGTGTGGGGTATCTATGAATAGGTCTTCAAAAATGATGTTGAGGTTTCTAATATCGTTTTTTTCTAAACTGAATAGTTTGCGCGAGAGACACTTCCAAAGTTGAAAAAAGTTGGTCCCCCCCCCTCTAACTTCTAAAATAAGGGAATGATAAAACTATAAAAAATATATGTTGTACATTACTATGCAAACTTTCAACGATATTTGGTTTGAACGAGATCTAGCCAGTAGTTTTTTTTTTATACGTCATAAATCGTAAACCGCAATTTACCTTTCGACGAACTACAAGAACCTGTTTCCTGTTTATTTTCTGTATATTATGTTACTTGATGCTACGGAACCCTTCATGGGCGAGTCCGACTCGCACTTGGCTGCTTTTTTTAATGTTTGTAACTGCATACCTCCGTCATTTATGAACCGATTTAGAAAATTATTTTTTTATTTGGAAGGTTCTTCTTACGTCCAGATTGTCCCGAACAAATTTCATTAAAATCGTTTTCTCAAGTTTTTTAAACTTATAATTATAATTGTATTTACTTATTTCAGACATGATTGCATGATCGTTCATGAATAAATAAATAAATATTCTAGACAATCCACTCAACACTATCTAGCCCCAAACTAAGCAGAGCTTGTTTTGTGAATAAATGATATGAATAGATTAAGGACTGTTCATAAATGGATCTTCCACTGTTTCATTTCATTTCAGGTACAATAAATGTACCATATGCCATTGAAAAGCGTTGGCTCGGTGAACTAAACCGGGATAGGATTAAGGCATTAGAGGATATCGCGCAAGAAGAGATGACATACGTTAAGCTGAAGAAGCAAGCCATGCTGGCGACTAAAGCTCTTAATCCAGGTTAGTAGTTGCACTGGTGGTCTAGTGGTAGTGGCCCCGCCTTCTGATCCGAAGGCCGTGGGTTCAAATCCAGTCGTGTACCAATGAGTATTTCTGTCGGAAAATTTATGTGCACTATGCCAGTACTCTAAAAACGGTGAAGGAAAACATCGTGAGGAAACCGGGCGTGTCGTAGAACCTAAAAAAGTTCGAGCAACACGTGTCAAGGGTCACGCAAAAAGGGCCCACCAGCCTTCTTGCGGAAAAAACCTGCCCGCACATCAAGTGCGGATAATAAAATTTGCCGAATTTTTTTAGTAGTGCTTTGTTTGTGGCTCGTCTGGGGAAGTACTACTACCATAACTATTTCTGCCGTGAAACAGCTGTGTTTTGGTTTGAAGGGTGGGGGTGCTGGTGAAATTACTAGCTGATGGACCCAGGGAAGTGCATCGTAGGGCACGTTTCTGACGTGCGTGACCTACGAGGCAATGCTATGTTATAGGCAATGGTTACCATGATGGTGGGCCATATGCCTATTCCATCAGTTCCATTAATAAAATATGTTAGATGACAGACAGTTGCCGTCAGTTAATAACAAAGTTTTTTTTATAATTTAATAAAAAACATTATCGGATATTTTAATCGAATTATTGCATTTTCATCGGTCTTTTACAGGTGTGCAAAATTTGAATGTAATCTGGTCGTTTAAAGTGGGTCAAAATCGCGTCCTAAGGAGTCTGTTGCAAACATACCAACATACAAGTGAAGCTAATTTATAGCGTAAAAAATACTTTTCACAGCATAATATTTTGTCTGTTACAGGTGTGAAGTTGCAACCGGACGTATTTAGACCTGCTGCAAAACAGATGGCAGAGTCACTTCGGAAACTCACTACAGTAGTTAAAGAACCTACAGGCGTGGATGGTACGATATTTTTTTTACTACCCCTCACTGCTCACGAAATTCTAAGACAACCCAGATCACTCCAATAAGGTTGCAAAACTACCTGGCATCTTCTGTGCATTTGGGAAGAATTCGATTGGCTACAATTTTTACCAGATCAGCCTTTCAAATATACCTAAAATAAAAACTTGTGCAATTTTACTTGCCTCTCAGACTTTTGACTGGCAGCTGGTAGCTCTGCCTTCTGCGCCGTAGGCCGTGGGTCGATCCCCACCGAGAACAAATATGTGTGTGAAGAACACAAATATTTGTTATCTGTCTGGGTTTTATATTGTATACTAAGAATGTTTTTAGAAAAAAATGTATTGAAGTATTATAGCTATCTGGTTCCCATAGTACAAGCTCTGCTTAGTTGAGGCTAGATAGTGTCGTTTGGATTGTCTACAATATTTATTTAAATAGTACTATTTTTATGTGTTTCAGATAGTGAGACAGCCGCGAGCCAAATTAAAAAAAAAGCAATGAAAAATATGGTTGATCCTATGAAACATTTGCACGGATTAGACGACAGGTAAAACTGCACACATACACAACTTGTAGGCCTACCACAAGCTCTATCTGACTGTCTCTTGCTCTGGTTTTGAGTCTGTGCGAATCGTCACACTCACAGTATAATACACTAGTGAGTACTTGTGGCGATTGCTTCGTCCACCATTTTGTTTTTCCCATCTCTAGTCGTGCGACGGGCACATCTCTAGACCCGCCGACTGAGATGATAGATTGTATTTTCTCGAAATATCCAACTGAATAATCTGGTGTTATTATATTGTTTCGGCATTTGTAAACCCACTGTAATTGGGAAAATAAACTGTTCGACACATCACTTTGGCATCCAGTTTTATTTATAATCGTGGGACATAGTAATTCCCTCATACTCACACAGACTCAAAACCAGAGCCAGAGCCAGACAGAGCTTGTGGTAGGCCTACTGTCTCCCTAACTTTCTAGCTGTGCCCGCGACTTTGTCCGCGTGGAATAGTGTCTTTGGGTAGCTAACTGCACAGCGCTCATTGTGTAGGGCGCGGTACTTAGCAAGTTTCTTACTGGTGTTAACTTCACTTTCATATTCTGTAATGACTCCGTAAATGTAACATCAGAAAAGTTCGCATATTTTATCTCTTGTCGCAAACTTATAAAACATTCACATAAATTTTATATAGTTCAGTACGAACTTTTATCCCCTATTCCTTATTATTATTTTACACTCTTGACATATTTTTTTATATCGAATCAACAGCCTTAAAAATAAGTTTCAAGCTTCTAGCTCTAAAAATGGCGATACTGCCATGTAACTTTTCATCCCCCTTTCAACACTTTACACCCCTATTTTCGCATTAAAAAGTAGCCTATGTCCTTTCTCAGGCTCTTGAGTCTAGTCTGTATACCCAATTTTCTTTTAAATCGGTTCAGTAGTTTTGGCGTGAAAGCGTGACAGAGACAGACAGAGTTACTTTCGCATTTATAATATTAGTAAGGATGTATCTTTCGTGTTGGAATGTGAAAAAATAGAGCCATTAATAATATATCACTCACAATAAGTGCAAGTCAATAATTGGCGTAATTTAATTGTTCGTTTCCTTATTAAATTAAATTAAAAATTTGTTTATTCAAATGTCAAATTTGTTTATTCTTATAACTAATACGTAACAGCCAAAGTGATGAAATCAACCGACATACATGGCAATTTCATATTCAGCCGCACTTGGTGTGCGGACTGGTTTCCGTAGTAGCTGGCGGGCCTTTTTGCGAGACGCTTTTTGTTCAAACTTTTTTAGATTGTACGACGCGCGTGTTTCTTCACGATTTTTTCCGTTTGAGAGTACTGGCATAGTGCATATGAATTTTTCGGTAGAAAAACTCCACCACCACTAGACCACCAGGTCTCTCTATCTATCTAACGACATAAAACAAGATTGGTTTGTATTTTTCAGAAAAAAGGAGAAAGAAAAAGAGACTATTTCGGAACCAGAGTTGAAATCTCCCAAACCTAGAAAACGTTCCAAACGAGCGAAACCTAAAGAACCTACGCCGGAACCTGAACTTATACCTCCGGATAAGACATACAGCAAGCTATCCTCGGAGGCTAACAAAGCGTTCTCTCTCCCATCGCTTGATGACCCCTCCCTTGAGGGTTCTTCGCTTAAAAGCTCGCTTATTGACCCCCCGGCCAAAAAGGAGAACTTAAAGCTGGGTGGTTCCAAAGTCCAGTTTCAAGGGTTCAAAGGTTTTACGATAGAGGAAATCCAATCATCTGACTACAATAAGTTATGCGCTCCGAAAGCGGTCAATAAACCTACAGAAAATGATGAAAGTAAATTAAAACCAACACCTGATAAAACATCGACTAATAAAACAAATGCTACAAAGAACCCTAAAAATAAAGTCCAGGAACCAATCCCGGGATGCAGTGGAACAAGAAAAAAAACACCCAGCGACCAGAATAAGAAAAAAAAGAAAAAGTGGACGTACAAAAACAAACTGAACAAGAAACTAAGACTGGCCAGCAACTTTGACAATTCCGATAGTGACACATCTACATCTACAGATATTGTCTATACCTCTGATGAAGACAAGCCTCACACTAAATTGATAGAAGACGCAGAAACGTGCAAGGGCAAAGAGCTGACAATACAAAGTAAAGGCGTCGTGAAACACTTCGTTGAATACGAAGTCGACGAAAACATCGTTATAAGAACAGAGAAAGACGCTCCCCCAACGAAGGATATTGAGATCGAATACATTGATAACTTCACAGAAGCGAATGCTTACGAAGAAGTTTGCGAATTGAGTGATGAGGAAACTAAGAAAGATAATACAGGAAAAGCGGTAGATAAAGCAGAAATATCGAAGGCAACAGAAGAATGCGATGGTGACGATGATCTGGTTGAAGTCTTCCAAATAATATCAGACGCAGAACTTGATATAAACCAACCGAGCACATCTTCCGAAGGTTTTTCATCTGTATTCAAGAGACAAGAAGCAGACGACGCACTCGAAAAAATCCTAGAGAATAAAAACCGTGCTATGGATAGGCGATTGCTGGCACGACCTAACCTCAGATCCAAATTTAAGAAAATGGGACTACTTGATTTTGCTAATTTGGAATATGGTAAAAATGAAGAGTTTAATTCTGATTCTGACTAAGTTCCCACTCGACACATATATAGCGGCCTTCGCTCGATAAATGTCTATAGTGATATTGCTGGAATACGATATCTATTGAAAATGTCATGTCTATTTAAATTTGACAGTTCTTGTGATATATATCTACCGTGACAAAAAAGTCACTGGTCTAGAATTGCCCCCCAGGCCTTTGCATCTATTCTAGATAATTTATATAGCGTCAAGGGGAACTGGTCTTACTCAAGCCCTATTGAATAAAGGTACTAACTTAAGTATACGTGCCAAATCAGCTGTTTTTGAAACTCAATTTTGTTATAATTTGCTTAGCTTTATCAATATTTTTATACAACTTGTTGATGTAACAGTGCCCACCTAATTTTACATGATAAAAGTTGTATGCCCTCGGCAGCACGCAGTGTAGAGTAGAATTTTTGAAAAAAACTGCGTGGCAGTGCTACTTGCTGCCGATGTCGGGGGTCCGGTTAATGTACGGCCAGTTATTGTACACCCAGTTAAAACGAATCCACTTTCTTTCCACTGTTAAATTGTTAAGGCTTATGTACACTGTTGCAGATGAATATTTCGATTATTACTTTTTTTTATCTAGCTATGGAAAATTGTCCCACTTTTTTCCTCGTGAGGGTATTGAAAAAAATCATTTTCTGGCACTGTGGCGGCTGCTGCCGCGGCACGCTCGCTTTGTTATTGTGTGTATGATTATTTTATACGACTTGTTGATGTAACAAGGCCCACCTTTTACATATTAAATGCACAGGACTGCCTATAATTATTATGAACGATATCAATTTTTTTTCTATGTAAGTTAATTTTTTAAATGTTCGATTTTTATAATAAGAAGTTGATAAGACTTCACGTTTTTATACTCTTGGTAGTATTTTAGATTTTAAGAAACCATGCAGTATAGCCAGGCATTTACATGTTTTATTCTTGATGGTACGCGTACAATGAGAGCGAGAGCGCTTGTGGCCTAGTGGTAGCAGTCCCGCCTTTCGATCCTAAGGTCGTGGGTTCAAATCCAGTCGTGTACCAATGAGTTTTTCTGCCGAAACATGTATGTACACTATACCAGTGCTCTCAAACGGTGAAGGAAAACATCGTAAGGAAACCGGCAGAACCTAAAAGTTCGAAAATATGTGTCAAGTGTACGAAAGGAGCTTCTTTGAGGCGTATTTAAAATCCTTTCACCACACTTGGTTTGAAAGAAACAGACGCAATAAGAAGAAAATCTAGGCGCAACTTTTTTTTTATTATATTTAAATCTATTTTTAGTATTATGTTAGTTGTTGTTTATTCACTTGCCTGGTTATTATTATTAAGTATCATTGTATGAGTGGGTCCTTTAAGTTTATTTGGTAATTGGAAAACACCATCAACATAGAATTTTATATAAAAGTTTTTTTTCTGTGATAAATTATTTATTTTTGATAGTTTTTGTGTTTTTATAATAGCTTTCTGAAGCAACCACATTTTTACCTCTAGTTTGTAAGAAAAATAAATATCTGATACAGAAATATGCACTTATTTGATTCTGAACACCAAACATATTATTTTATGTTTTGTGGCATAAGTAAAACACTTATTTTTTTCTGGCCACAGGGTTAAGAGGTCAATAAATTTTTGATAAGATATTCTGTTTGTAACTATTTATTAAATTAAAATAAAGTTATACAGCGCATACGTTTATTACACGATTTAAAACATAAATATTAGTAATACATTTATAACAACTTTATTATAGTTTGATACCTTTTTAACTAAACTGTTGTGTAAGGTTTAGGCCATAATAAACTGCTTAGTTTTGTCTTATAATTAAAATTTTAGCACAGAAGTCAGTCAGTATTAAATATGAGAAGCTCGTATAAAACAAAGACTGGTTATTATTAGAGCATTCTTTGAAAAATACAGTAAAATAAGTAATTATTTTGTAAGAACGTTTTTGTTTTGTTTATATTTTTACTTCAGTAAAGTCGCGCCTGAATCAATTAACTATTTTTTTTTTACTAAAAACAACGCGCTAGAGCGCGTTGTTTTACACACAACAAAACTTGCGCGTTGTTTGGTTGGACATAGATGTCCATCCAATTAGACTACCCTCAAAATTGTTATTCATATTATCCGTTTAAAAACAGTGCCAAATACTTATATGATCAGGCGAGAGGGCGAGCGCCGAAGTGAAAGAACATAATAGGTTTTCCTTTGATCAACTGGAACAGGATTTGTAGCACTGTTACAACTTTTGTACTTCAAAGTCTTGAGATTTCATTGAAGCCCTAATGACCGGGATACACGAGGCTAGTTTTTCAAGCCAGAATAGATAGTAAACTAGCAAGCTAGCAGTTTCGGGCATTACAGCCTAGTAAATAGCCCTAACTTAAATTAAACTGAACACTTGAATAAATACATCGATTAAATAAAATCTTATTAAGCCAAGACATTCTAATCTAAACCTAATTTCGTTCAGGCAAGGTTTTAAATTAGACTAATCTATCACAATGTTTCAACATCACTAACACACATATTGCTATTAAATTAACTTCTGAAATGCAGTAACTATTTTGCAACTTGCTCTTGACAAATACTAGTGTAAGAGCCAAGGGTTAATTATGCCGATCAATATAGAACGACTAGACCTAGAGAAACCTAAACAATGAACATTTCATCAGGATTTCTACAGTAAGAGACACGCTTCAGCAGCGCGAATTTGTATTCATATTTAAAACCATTGCAACCGCACATTATGGAATCCAAAACAATAAAGCCTTGCGCACATCTAAGCGTCCTGCGGTGGCAATCAATGAAACGCTATCAAATATCGCTGTCATATTTGACCTTTAAATCTTTACAGTGTTAGGCTCAATTTACACCGCCGCGGAATGGAAAGAAAGCGACGAAATTGGACGCACGTCTTTCGCGGAATCCTCGCGCATTCTCGAGAATACTCCGGAGCGAATTCCTGCGTCATGAAGCGAAATTGACGCTTCCATTCCGTTCCATTCCGCGGCGGTGTAAATTGAGCCTTAGAACTATTGCCGCGCTATGCTGACGCACACTTAAAATGTAGTTTTATTTTACACCAAATTTAAATAAAATAATATTGATATCATTTGGAATGTGAATTAATGCTAGAAATGCCTTGTGTTGTACTTCTGTTTCCTGTAAGCTCTAAAATCTTTTGTGACCTTTTTGCTTTGACTTCGAACTTTACGTATAATATACTCCTTGTTAATACTTTCATCTTCACTTCATGCCTTCATGCTGACAGTTTCATGTCATATTTTTTCTGCATTAATCCATTACTCTGAAAAAATCCTAACTTCTAGTTCTAAGGTACGTTGAAGTTTTCTTAATTATCATTTCTTTCTATTATAGCTAGTTCGTCGTCTTCGCCTGACGTGTTCGTTTTCGCGTCGAAATGAGCCAAGTTCGCTTCGGACGAGCCATTGCTGGACTCGTGAGACCTAGGGCTCACGCTGGTCTTCCTTACATACAGGATATTTGAGTCCAGCTTATTGCTGTGATCGAAGTAAGCACTTCCATCAGAAACCCTGTTCAGTTTGTGTATTTGCTCTCTCAATTCACACACTTGCCCATACAGTTTCTTATTCTCTCGCAATATGGCTATGTTTTCTGTCTCTAGCAGTTCCCGTTTACTCCATTGTACGTTGTTTTCGGACTTCAATCTTTCCATCTCCATTTTGAGCTCCGCTATTTTTTCTTCCATGACTTGTTTAGCTGCTACTTCGTCTTGCAACTCGTTTTGTAGTCTCTCGACTTCGCTGTGACTAGAATCCGTCGATCCTAAAGTTCTATCGTTGTGAGTAAGTTCCATTTTGGTGTTATGTAATTCTGTGGTTAAGGTCTGGATTTTGGATAGTAGAAAAGCTTTCTGATCTTTTTCATTCTGAAGGCTTTTGAACGTTTCGTCCAGTCGTAGTCGCAATTCACCTAATTTGTTCGCGAGGACGTTATCGACGTGTGAGAATTTGTGGGAGTCTAAAGACGCTCGTTGTCTCGAAGTTTCGTTGGGAGAGACTATATTTTTCCGCCTCAGCTCCACGCCGTCTTCGGTTACTAAATCGCCGGACAGTATTCTGCTCTCGCCTAAGCTAAGGAGTTTTTCGTTGTCTTGTTTCAAGTCTATCAGTTGCTGTTCGAGTTCGTTCTTTTCGGCTTTCGAAGTGTTGAGTTCTTTGGAGAGGATATCGGCTTTGTTCTTGAGTATTTTGGCTTCCTCTCGTGCTTTGTTCCGTTCGTTGCGCACTTTGCTCCACTTCTCTCGCCAGTTGGCGGTGCAGTCTGACCACCAGCGCATAGTTTTCTCCATCTGCGTGGCTCGAGCGCGCGCCTCGTCCAGCTCGCGGTGGTAAAGCGCCTCCTTGGCCTCCCAGTCGGCGGTGGTGTACCGTACCGGGCCATGGGGCGGTTCGTGGTCGCGACTACGCCTGTGGCTGCCTCCGTGCGAGCTTTGAGCCATTTTGCTGGTTTCTGGAAGATAAAAAATATAGCTTATGAGACTTGATGAAACAACCTTCACAGACAACATTCACAAGCCTGCGAGCTAAAGGTACAAAAAAATTGACAAAGCCGCGGTTTTGTAGGTGCCCCATTGGCGGTTTATACCTTTAGCTCGCAGGCTCGTCGGTTTTAGCTCGCCGATGGATCGCCCACTTAAGAGTTCTCATCGGCAGGGTGAACTGCCAGGGAATCAATATTTTTGTTTGTTTCTTGAGCAAGGAAACAGTTAACAGCTTGCTCGCCGGTGTTCTGATGCCTAAACGCAGAGCAGTTATAGCAGATATCAGAGTACAAATTCTAGTTTATTAGTTAAGAACTGTCTGGCAGTATGAACCCGTGTGAGCTGCCACCATGCCCGCCATGCCCGCCTATGCCTGCGGCGCCGTGTCCTCAGATTTGCCCGCCTGCGCCGCCGCTGCCGCCTTGCCGGCCCAAGCCGATCATGCGCGGCTTGCACTGGGCTCAGACCACAGGTTTCTTATTTTCATAGTTTATTTTATTATTTTTTTTAGAATTAGTGTACGCTATGTTTCCTAACCTACTCTCACACAATAATAATTGACAAAATTGTTAAATAATAGTTAAATGTGTCCACTAACACTTTTCTTACTGTCTCTATTAATGATGACGACAGTTTGTTATTGTGTTCGTAATACCACACACTTTGCATTTTTACTATGAGTAAATATGAATAATTACTGGATACTACATTAGTTCAAACAGTTCATAATTTATTGAAACTTATTTATTTATAGACCATTTCTTTCTCTAATAAAATAGGCATAGACAATGCCAGACAGTGTTCATATACATATAGGCATATAATAATGTCCTTTTTTGAAACTTGGGTGAAAGAAGTTTCAGATAATGTTTCTCAGTTATGAAAGTGTAACTTTAACCAACACAAACTAATAATGTTAACAACACTAGGTAAATAAGAAGTCTGCTTACAATAATTAATAACTATAATTATATGTAACTTAACCACCACTCCAACTTTGCAGCCAAGTTGACGCAGGCATTCATACTAGCAGCGATGGGTGGCAGTGCTATATATTTCTTTATTGCATTACCAAGACGTGAGGCTTACAAGGTTTACTATGCGTAAGTTGCTTCTTTTAACCTTTTTGAGATTCTCAATTAGGCATTTGTTTTATTTTTGTTAACGCACATTTTCATAATTCATGACCCGAAATGAAAAAAAAAAAATACTTAGGCAGATACAAATTTCATGTAAATTGGTTCTTTCATGTGATTGGTTCAGCAGTTTGGTCATGCAGTTAGTTTCTCAAGTTTTTTAAACATAGATTATTTCTTATCCTTTCATTCATACATAGATTACTACAGACTTCATAGCTCGGTATTTAATCTTTATACTACATACTGTACAATTATTTTTAAGACCTTATGTAAATGAAAGCAATAAATATTTACTCTCCCTTCTGGGTTCAATCTCCACTGCGAAAAAATTGTGGGATGAGCATTTGAGCAATGTAAATAAGTAAGAGAGTAGGTACATAAATTTGAGATAGGTATTGCTGCTCAAACCCTTTTACGAGGGTAAAATAAATGTGTGACAAAAAATCACAAAGCCAATAGGTAATGTTGTAAACATCTTGGGTTGATAGGACAGAACTTGAAAGTTCCAAAGCATTGCTGCTACCAGAGATCTAGATAGTATTTATTAAAATTATTGTATAGTTTACTGTAGGTAGAGATCAGACAAATATTGTACCTACATAATTACCTACAAGCTTCGTCTTGCATTGATCGGATGTAGTACGATTTTTAAATATCTACCATGTTGTGTACTTCGATCAAACAACAAGACCATACTTCAAGCGAATAAACACATTTCATTTCATTTCAACTTATGGACTCATTATTATTTTGTTGCGCTGATCGGCGATTATAGAAATGAAATAATAGAAAATGCCATAAAGATCTGCAGGCAGCTTTCGTATCGGAGGACTACTGATAATGTCTGTTTATCCACATTTCCCGTGTGAATGAAAAATAATATGGCAAAACATACCTGTAAATTAGTGCACAATATTTAGAAACATCCTTTTAATTTTCATTTTAACTACCTATTTTTCTCAAGTTTAATCGAAATTCTAATACGTTTCATTTAGCCATCGAACGAAGAACAAGACAAGACTTCGGCTGATCTTATTTTCACGAAAAAAGAAGAAGCAGATTTCTATAGTGTATGTGTGCGTATACGTATGTATATCTACATTTGTGTGCGTAAATCTTATATTTAAACTGTCAAAACTGACATCTCAAACTGTCAAATATCAAGAGGTCAATGTCATGCTTGCTTCTGCTTGCTACTGTTCTATATTTCTTGCTATGATATTTCGAGATACGAGCTAATATTTACGAAATAAAATCCACCGGAATATTAAATAAGACAGAAATGCGATGGCTGCAACAGCATCGGTAATTAATCATCTGTCTTATTATTATAATCTGAAGAGTATTTACCATTTCCTACAGCACAGACGACTCCAATACCTCCAGCAGCGTTGGGAACCAACCGCTCATAGTCAACTCCTACGCATAGTTACAACTGGGCAGTCATCAATAATGAGAAGAACATTTAATTCTTCGACACCTCTGCCGCATGCCAGACACCTCGTGGGCTTTCATCTTCAGTGGGCTGAAGATGTGTGTCAAACTTAGCGCTAGAAGGTGGTAGACCCGACTTTAGTGGGTGTGTGATGTGTGTTTATAACCCTGCCAAAAGTGTGATAGGATAGGGATTGTGAATGAAGAAACTTGCTATATGTGTGTGATGGAGTAACTACCTACTAAAGATATCTACAATGTTGTATAAATGTTTTTATAGCGTTAAAGATTTCATTTAAATTATTTTATATTTTCTTTAAGAATTATTATTCTGAATTGATTATTGTTATTATTCTCACACTGATTTATTTTAATTTAACTTATATTTTCTACTTTTTGTTTGAATTTTGTATATTGGTCGCCGATGAAGTATGTGAGCCACTTTTTTACATACCCTATGATCTTATAATTGTACCATACTTCTTGCAAATAAATATATTTCATTTCATTTTATTTGTACCAACTGTCGAACTACTCAGTAGTTACTAAACTACAGATGCAGAGTTATTGGTGAAAGAGACTCATTTCCTGTAGGTTTCATTTGCTCGAACTAGATATAATGTAACTATGCTACTCGGGGATAATTCAGCATTAAAGAGGCAAAAGAAATTTATCAGTCCAGTAGTTTTTGAGTTTATTCATTACAAAATACAAATCTGTATAATAATGATGATGACAATGTTACCTACCTAAGTACCTATAAGTACATACCTACCTATTTGCTGAGAGGTCCCATTATCACACAGAATGCCTACCTATACATACATATGATCAAGTATTATGATTACACGCTCCTCTGAATCCACCATCAGGTAAGCTCGTTGGCAGAGAGCACTGGTGGTCTAGTGGTAGCGGACCCGCCTTCCGATCCTTAGTCGTGGGTTCAAATCCAGTCGTGTACCAATGAGTTTTTCTGTAGAAAAATGTATGTGCACTATGCCAGTAAAACATCGTGAGGAAACCGGCGTGTTGTAGAACCTACAAAAGTTCGAGCAACTCGTTCGTGTCAAGCGCCACGCAATAAGGGCCCATTATAGGCCTTGCGGAAACCAGCCCGCACATCAAGTGTGGATGATGAATTTGCCGGAGCTCGTTGGCATCAGTGCCTTGTCTACCTTATTCATAATAGGTAGGTACCTAAATATGGTAGGCCTAATGATGATGATGATGATGAAAAGGTACCTCTATGTAGGTAGACAAGTCTATCTATCTACCTATTTGCTGAGAAGTCCCATTTTACACACAGAACTCCTACCTACCTAAGAGCTGGTAATCATTTTAAACATAGGTATTCAGCTTCTGAATCCACCATCAGGTAAGCTCGTTGGCATCAGTGCCCACCTTACTCATAATACCTAACTAAATGCATTAGATCTACAAAATCATGTAGGTAAATAAAACAAACATTCCACAGGATGGATGTTAGCAATGACCTACTACGCGGGCAAAGCCTGCCGCGGGCGGCCGCTAGTTCATAAAATCATAAAATCTACAGTCACGAAAAACGCCTTGGGATGCTTGCTACTAACTATTATCTATTCTGTGAACCGTCACAGAATAGATAATAGTTAGTAGCAAGCACCCCGTGTCATAGTAACTACTAGCGTATCTGTAATTCGGAAATATCTTAGATTCACGAAATCTAACATCATCATCACCCTATCCCGAACCTTATCCCATACTAACTATCCTTTATTCCATGTCGTGAGAAACACCGCTTTTTTTTTCACATTCTAGTTGCATTCGGTAAAAGCCAAGGCAGGAGAAGATTTGACTTCCATAAAAAAAATGTTTGCTAAATGTTTGCTAGTGTGTATCATCAATTTATTATTAAAAAATGATGAAAGCTTTAATTAAAAATCGATGATAGATGAATGCAGTAAGATTTAACTTAAATAAGCTTACAGAGAAAGAATAAAGAAAGAAGATGAAGAAAGATAGTGGAATATTATAGAAAACTTTAACCCAGAAAGCTCAAATTAAAATTAAAAAAAAGTTTTGACAAACATGCCGTGGTGAATATTGCGTAAATCTAAGAGCGCCGCAAGACTTCATCACACATCTCACATCTCACATCAACCAACATCAATCAACAATCAATCAATCAAGCAAACTGTTTTTTTTTCTGTTATTGTTTGGCGGTTTTTGCTACAAAACATTACACAATTTAATCGATTAGTACATTCTACAATTTAATCGATTTCTATTCATCGATATATCTTATTCTAGTCGATTGTGTTAACTTTATTTATTAGACAAGGCAGATAACGATAAGCTTATTCCGTTTGGCAGCGACTCTTTCTACCGTGGGCTTTCACTTCCCCCACACTTATTACTTTTTGTTGGGTTAGCCCTTGGAGGAATTAGAAAACATGCTATTTTTTACCCCGTTCCCTTATATGTGGACTTTATAATAACCTTTATCCTAATCCAGCTTAACCTACCTAACATAATCAAGGTTCATCCAATTCGACCTACTGACTGGGCGCGTACCAAAAAAATATCCAAGCATTGCAATCGTAAACCTTAGACCATTTCTTTCCCATGCAGAAACAATGCTTCAATCTGAGATTGAAGCATTGTTTCTGCATGGGATTGTTTGAGGTTCACCTCAAGCATAGTTAATTAACACTTTCCAATAAAGATATGTCAAAAAAATCAACGCTTGAGGCTCGAATCAGACTCAAGCGTCATTTCTGCATAAAGCCCGGTTTCCACTGCGAGCGGAACGGACCCATTAATGACTTCGTTATACTCGCAAACGCAAACTGCATACTGGTATTTCCACTAAATAGTCGGACGGAAAGAGCCGAGCGTGTAGAAAGAGTAGAAATGAGCTCGCTCAGTTCGGGGGAGCGGAGCGGAGTACTTACGGACTCCGCTCGACTCACAATTACAATTTATAGAGTAGCGTTTCCACACAGAAAGTGGTGAGCGGGGCACTCGATAACATCGCAACAACACGACCTGCGCAACCAGCTCAAAACTTCAACTGAACTCGTTCTCTGTGGAAATTATCTATTCGTTTTTCATCTCTCATTTTCCGTTGAGCTCAGTCCGCTCATTTCTCATGACCAACTCTTCGTCGGTGGAAACGCAAACCTATTTCATTAAAAAGGAGTCCGTTCCGCTTAACCATTTTCCGCTCATAAAGCCCGGTTTCCACTGCGAAAGGGTAATGTGCGGAAAATGGTTAGGCGGAACGGACTCCTTTTTAATGAAATAGGCTCTTTCCGTCCGACTATTTGTTGGTGGAAATACAAGTATGCAGTTTGCGTTTGCGAGTTAAACGAAGTCATTAATGGGTTCGTTCCGCTCGCGGTGGAAACCGGGCTTTACCCTAGGGCCATAAAAAGTTGAAACATGACGTACCTACTATTATTTAATAAGCAGGACTAAAGCACTAAGAACATATTTTTAGTTTACGTGCAAGCAATATTTAAACTCACGGTTTGATTTGAATTTGGTTTTGATATTTTTTTTATTTCAGGCGTGGAGAGTTTGAAGATTGGGCTGATGAAATGGCAAGAAAAGGCTTGTTTCAATCTGTGCCTCCAGATTCACTCAAAGATAATCAGCACATGAAGAAGTAAAGAAAACGTTGCGAGGCGTTTTTTTACATGTTAAAACATCATTAAATTTTTTTTTGCTTTTCAATGATTAACTCTTTTAGTGAAAAATAACTTAAACAACAAAAAAAATCATATATAACAAAAAAAAAACTAAAACTAAACCTTTTAGATCTAGCAAAAGTGGGTGTCCATGAATGAGTCTGTGGGTGTCATTAAATTATACTAATTTTCAATTTTATTTTATTTAAGTGATGAACCGTAGGTTATATGTGGTACCTATACTTATTTGAATCCAGGTAACCATATTTTGTTCATCCATCCAAATATCCAAATCGATCCAGCAAGTTAGAGTACGTTCAGACTTGAAGTGGGAATGGGCAGATCATTGTCATAATAATATAGCTCCAAGAATCGACAAACGTTGAGGAATACTATTTCTTGAATGGCGACCACGAACCGAAAGACAAAATATAGGACGCCCATCGCCATCTGTACCGATGGCCTTGCTACCTTGCTATGATAGCGGGAAGTCGGTGGACGGTAGAGGAGGCCTATGCCCAGCTGTGGACTTTCGCGGCCGATGATGATGATGAACCTTCTGTTTAGAAACGGGGCTACGGGTTCGGCCACCATCAAAGATCTTGAGGGTGTAGGTGTAAGTCATCCATGGCCATCAGCATCATATCACAATCAGCAAACGGAAGTGATTCGTGTCCTCACGTTTCATGGCGGCAACCAATAGAATTTACAGTATTTAGTACAAAAACATGGTGATTACATGAACTACCAATCACAACAAGACTTCAGTGAAGCATGAAATTCATATCGATACAACATTGTAAGAACGTATTTTAAATCTTATTTGGCTGTTCAAAATGTACAAATTACATGAATAGCCTAATATTTTATAGATTTATTTTTATTACATTGAATATTTTATGAAAACTTTCAGATATCTTTTGGATAAATTCTAGTCCTAGTGATTGAGTTTTTATGATACGTTGTTAAAAGTTACATCATGCATGTTTGTCTACGGCGAGTCAGTCAATGCGCATGTCAAGTTGAAAATTGCAAATGGCGGCCGTTGTTATTGTTCGTACCGAATTAAGTATTTGTAAAATAAATACCTATCTTTTCAGCGATGTTTCTACTAGACTGTTACATTGATACGTTGCCCTAGCTTCTCATTTACCTTTGCGACACAGTTTAAGTACGTTTTTAAGTGTTTTTCGTGTTTCTTTTGGCATTTTATGTATGTCATGCAAATGGGGTAAGCTGGAGTTATCGGATGTCGCTTAGGTTGTTTTGAATAGTTTATACAAGAAATCGGAATGAAGAACCGTGATGCAAAGTGTTAAATTCTCATCTTTAATAAGTTTCCTAACTATCGCTCTGCTTACAAAGAGTGATATAAGCCAGAAGCGGCCGTAATTTACGAATGTTCCATGCTGTGACTGCACTCCTCGTACATTTCAAAATGGCTGCTGCTCTTCACGATATATGAGCTTTGCGTCACTGGAACATAGTAATTTAGTGAATTCGTTTCGTGATGTTAATTGTAGTGTTTCTAGTCGGGTGTCCATAGAAAAAAACTAGAAAAAAGGCGAGGACAGTTGCCCTGGTGAACCCTATAGGGGGTTGAAGTGGTGTGTCATATGTTTTCGGAGTAAAGTGGACACTGGCCATAGGACCGAAATTGCTTTGAGTCTCAGCCGGACTGTGATGTTGCGTTTGATAAACCAGGATGATTCGGAACACAAGGGGATGGATCTTGTGTTGAATTGAGCGGAATGTGACATTGTATGAGAGGTGAGTGTGTTTTTGTAGTTTATTTACATTTTGGATCGGTGTTTCGATCGTATGTCCGATGTTCGACACAAAATGGACACATTGGGTGTCAGGACGTCGTCGGGCGGTCGAGGACGTGCTTGCGTCGGCGGCCGCCTGAAACCTCTGCTTACAGTTGCGCTCGTAACAGCGAAATACGGTTTTACAAGTTGTGTAATACCTATACTTTTCGGCGGTGCTTAGCGGCGCACGTCATACGGGGGATATTCCATCCTTGAATATGTTTACTACTGTAGGTTATCATTTCACATGTTATTTTCTTCTTATTAGCATTGAGGGTGCGTTCATAAATAAAATCATACCATGCTTTATTCCTTGGCAATGAGCAAATAACTTGAGGCTATTCACTATGTAAAAAATCATAACTTTGTTGTGCAAACCACAACCTGAAATCTTATACCTCAAACTAGAATAATAGACAACACAAGTTTGTGCTCTTAAAAATAAATAGTGTTGAGAGAATTACGTAACAAAAACAATTTAAAATAAAGACAAAAAACTATAACTATCTATGCTTTTTATTCAAAGTGTAATAATTAATTAATTGTCTATTTAATGAGGAGAAATTATTATGTTTGTGCATATAAAATTTTACATATTTCAAAAGTATTTATTTGTTTGGCTGGCCTATCAAAATGTTTCAAAATTGTGTTTATCCTTGAGCAATCAGTTGGGGGGATTAGAATGTCCAGGGCAGATAAATATTTTGCTTTACTATAAAAAGCTTTTCTCAGTAAAGTTAACCTTTCTTACATGCTTAAATTATTTTTTTTTATTGGTGTATTTACTGGCAAGTGAGGCTGAACATCTGTATGCCTCAAGTTGTAGACACATGGAAGTGCATCGTAGGGCACATTCCTGATATGCACAAACTACAAGGCAATGATTTGAAATTAGCGAAGGTTACCACTTAACATCAGGTGGGCCATATATGCTTGTACCATCAGCAAGTTGTATAAAAAAATTAATAATAATTTTGAGTGTTGTTAAAATATTAAATTCTGAGTTTAATTGCCATTCACAAATTATTCGAGCTGAATTATTGATTTGATTTTAAAGTCTAATTATATTGTAATTAGTTTTATTGTAAAGTTGAACCTTTCTTTAAAGTGTAGTGAATGTTAATTATAGTATTTTCCATTAAATAGTTATATTTTATAAATGGTTAGATGATTTCCAACCTTCCTTCCTCGTTACTTTTATTTTAAAATTTGTATAAAAAGGCTTAAATTAGGGCTTACATTCTCCTACTACTAAAGAAATTTTAATTTTAATTTATTATCAAACTAAAAATTATAGTGAAGACTTTGAAAATTAAAATGAATATGTTTTAGATTGTATGTGCTTGGCTTGACCATGACTGATATTGTATCAAATCTAGACTTATGCTTCAAGCAATGGTTAAATTTAAATTGTGTTTATACCTAAGTATCGACGTTAATTCTTTAGACAAAACCTTTAAAAACATTCAAATTGCATTTTAATAATAATTTTAAATCAATATTTACATCTATACCTTCAAAAAATACACAGACAACAGGTAAAGCTTCCACAGATAGACAAACAAATAGACAGAAACTCAAACTGACCCTATCACCGAATGAAAGGAAGTTTAAAATAAATTCTTGCTGAAGGTTTCCATATCTATCGCTCAAAAAGGATGATTAAGTCATGAAAGTAATTGATTATGTTTTGAAATGTCAGAATTATAAAATTGTTCTTATGAAATTTTATGATAAATGAGTTGCTGTTGATTGCTCAAGATAATAATTATATAATTTGTGTATGTTAATTTGGTTTATTTATGCATGCACAAAATAAGCAAAATAAGCACAAAATAATCAGTTGATAAACAGTATCTCTGTATACTTTTTACCCCTATACATAAGGGGTGGAAACTAGGGTAAATAAAATTGTTGTTCTTACCCCGACTTCTAACTGCTGATCAAAACTAGTTAAGGATAAATATAAGTAAATTCAATAATATTTAAAACCATGTTAAATTTCTATTTGAAAAACAAATATAGCCTATGTTACTCAGGGTAAATGTAGCTTACCAATGGTGAAAAAATACATACACACAAAAATACAAATCTTTCCTCTTTATAATATTAATAAAATATAGATATAGATGAACTAAGGCACTCTTAACATACTAAGAGTTTCTTTCAGGAACCCTTGGAGGCTAAGAGAATGTTTAATCTGAAATCTTTAATCTGAATGTTTAATTAGCAATGTGTACATAACAAGGAAACTTAGAGTACATTAACAAGCAACATCATACAAAATGGTTAAAATCTGTTGATGAAAATCAAATTTTTGTTTTATGTATTATGCTACTCATCAAAAGGGTAATTCATGTATTTATCTGCCATCAATTTAGAATTATCTTACCATCAATTTGGAATTATCTGACCATCAATTTGGAATTATCTGACCATCAATTAAGAATTATCTTACCATCAATTTGGAATTATCTGACCACAAATTTGGAATTATCTGACCATAAATTTGGAATTATCTGACCATCAATTTGGAATTATCTTACCATCAATTTGGAATTATCTGACCATTAATTTTGAATTATCTTGCCATCAATTTGGAATTATCTGACCATCAATTTGGAATTAACTTACCATCAATTTGGAATTATCTGAACATCAATTTGGAGATATCTGAATTGAGTAATTTTTTTTCCTGATCCTTTACATGACAGTATTAGAGAACACTATTTGTGTCAATATTGTGAGTTTTATTTTATTATTGTTGATGGCTAAACGTTTAACTGTCATCACCTAAAGGAAAATGAAAATGCAGCCTAAGGTGGAGCATGCTTAGCGTTTATTAGATTGAACTGGACTTTATATTTATAGTATGGCTCTTTCAATGAAGGTATCTACACTAATAATAATAAGGAGAAATTATTATATGTCTACATGGTATAAAACAAATAAACTCAAAAACTACTGGACAGATTTCAAAAATTCTTTCACAATTGAAAAGCTACATTATCGCTGCATAACATACGCTATTAACTAGCAACCCACCCCGGCTTCGCACTGGTAATTTTTGCCTATGCTGAGCTGGGGTGGATTGTTAGTTCACATTATGGGAGTTACAACATAGTACACACACACACCCACCCATTTTTGATGATTAGGTTAAATAGTACAAACTTTTTTAAATCTAATGTTATTCCTAATTTTGGGGGTAGCAGGGAGTTAGGAAGGCCATTGCCCTGCAGTGGAACGATGCATGCTGAAAATAATAATAATAATATTATTTATTCCATACTGAAGCCCTTAAACCTTTCAACCTTATTATAGACTTTAATCTTAATTAATTATCATCATCATCCCAGCTAAACTACAAGAAGCATATTGTGTATTACAGCATGGCAGCGGATAGCGATGGGCTAAGCAAGGCAGGCGGCGGCTCCTGTGGCGTGGTGGTGACCTGCGAGGGTGACATCAAGGACCCGCGGTTCCCGGCGCGTCTCAAGCGCCTATTGCTCGAGCTGCGAACCCTGCTCGCAGAGCCGCATCCGCACACGCTTAAAGTTAACAAGGTGAGCCTTCAGACTGCTCTCATAGCTCAGGTGGCAATAACTCTGTAGCTGTAGGCCGTCGGTTCGATCCCCACCAAGAGCTAAAGGCGGGCACAGATTTGCGAAATGTAGCATGCAATGTAAAACGCACACCGTGCACCGTGCACATTACGCGCACGAACAGAGCATTTCAACTCATGCGCGCCGTGATCCGCCATTTGTCGGTTGTTTCGCCGAAACACAATGAGGCGCATTGCATGCTCGAAGCGCACTTTCCCAAGGATCACTTCGAAACGTCGTAAGCTGGCTGGATGAGTCTAGATGCAATTCACGCAGTTCAGAGTTTCACGCTACATAACATTCCTATATAATTCTGGCGTCAGTACAGATTTATTATTATTCGGGGATTTATCCAGCTAACAAAGAATTTAAGTTCTCCTCAAACTGCTTAAAATGAAATAAGAAGCACAAGCATGGCGAAGATGCGGCTTGGAAATATTTATCCTGTGGCCAGCTGTGACCATCACCCAAATTGTACACAGAAATGACGCATTGTTTGAAGGACCTCTTTGCTGAAACGTTTTGCATCGACATGATTGGCATCTGTGTAACTCGCGCTCTGGGTTACACTGAAGGCGAAGTAAAACTCTAGTACACCAAGGCAGTTTTCGCTGCTAGCTCTTACTTTAGGCACACCCCCGACACTCGACCAAATCTCGTACAAAAGCCGCGATCTAACTATTACACAGTAATACACACAATGTGGGTTCTACGCGCGTCTACGTGCAGTTCTTACACAGACACTAAAACAATGCCGTTTTGGTACACTTGCGTGTATGCGTGTGGGGTGTTTCGAACTAATATCAGATTCTCGTCAAGATTTAAAACAACGGTGTGGTGCGGAATACAGTTTCCATTTTGTACTTAGTATTATTAATTATGTTTTGAGGCACTTGCGCGCTCAGAACTAGCAGCTAGACTCGCTCTATTGACAGACCTATAAGAATTCATGCATGGTCTTTACCAACTTATACCGCGTAAACAGTCACGATACATATCAAAATGTTAAAGTATCTGAGTTGGCATGTACCGTCATTGTTTCCACAGCTGAAAAGAAGTGTGAAGTCTGAACAACGGTAGGAAGTAGGAACCAAGTAGTAGTTTGTTGCCTGTTCTTCTAGGCTTGGTCGCGTGGAACTGACGCCTAAGACTCACCTAGCTTTAAGACGTTTCAAAGTGATCCTTGGGATACTACTGAATAAATACATCTTTATGTGCACTATGCCAGTACTCTCAAAACGGTGAAGAAAAACATCGTGAGGAAACCGGCGTGTTGTAGAACCTTAAAAAATTCGAGCAACACGTGTCAAGGATCACGCAAAAAGGGCCCGCCAGCGGCCTACTTGCGTAAAAACCTGCCCGCACATCAAGTGCGGATGATAAACTTGCCGAATACATCTTTGACTTTGTGCTAACAACATGTTCGGTTGCAGGTGGAGCCGTGGAACTCAGTCCGCGTGACGCTGTCGGTGCCGCGCGCGGCGGCCGCCCGGCTGCGCGCGCTGGCGGCCGCGGGCGCGCCGCAACTGCGCGCACTCGGCATTCTCTCCGTGCAGCTGGACGGCGATGCGGCTGTCTCGCTGCGTCTGCAGCACGGCACCGAGCTGCGGATCAACACCGAGCCGAGCGCTCCCGAAGGCAAGTTGCCCACAGGTAGCACTCTCGCGGCCGCAGCTGTTCGCGCCCGGCATCCTATCCGTGCAGCTGGAAGAAAATCAAAATATATTTATTTGACAAAAAATACCACGGTTACGGTATCAGCAAATATAGTACCTAGAATAAGCTAACAGAATGGCGACGGTCTAGACTAGACGGTCTCGCTGCGGTAACATGTCTACTAAATTCACAAAGATTGATCCTTGTATTTGTCTGATACGCAGATTTATTGGCGCAGCCGGTAGGATTCAACAATCAGTTTGTTGTTTTTTGATTTTCTTCAGAGGTTTTGAACATTTATGATTTTTAATAATTACATTTCGAGCTTTTTTAGAAATTCATTAGACACCAACAAGTGATTTCAATTGTTGAAAATCATAAAACGGCATTTAATTGTTGTGTCAACGATTTTTCAGCAAAATTTTGAGTAATAGCTATCATGATTAATTATGTAAGGGTTAATGGTTTGTTGGACATGAATACATGAAAAACTTGTTTTCACAGCGTTTCATATCTTGCCTGACAATGCGCTGGTATTTTTTTTACTTTTACGGGTCGATTCCTACGTCTTTTGATCATAGGATTCATGTAACTGGGAGTTTCAAATAAGTACGCGTTATTGGTTAGTGTACACTCTGAAACGAAAGTGTAATAAAATATTTACAACTATTTTGGTGTTGAGTTTTAAAAATAATTGTTGGCAAAATAATTGCAAGAAGATTTCAAATCGAGCAGTAACGCAAAATCTGCGATAAGAAAGTAATTTATAGGTCAAGTACAACACGTTTGCTTGCAAAAATTCTACATTTGGCAAGAGTATAGATTCAAAAAGCAAAGAATCTTGTGACAGCATTTTTTTCCACAGATGCGGGTACATCGAGATCGCAACCCAATGCGGAGTTGCTCGCAAATCTCGGCGGCATCGGCCGTCTCATAGCTGACAGCGCCGGCGCCTCGACCAGCGCCCCGGTCGAGGCGCAAGCGTCACGTGACAGTTTCAAATCTCCCAACACTGTCTGTCCTATGGACGGCAAGATACCGCAGAATATTCCCACGCCGGCGGATAGATGCGAGTTTCCGTTTGGAAGCATGACGCAGGCGAGGGTTATACATCGGAAGGAGAACACGTTAGGTATGTTGTGCTCTGTTTTATATTCCAGCTTCAGTACCCGAAGTCGGAGTTTTACTACCACATTTCGTTACCAAATGTTGTTTGCGTTTCGCCTATTTGTCTCTCTCTATTGTATGGAGAAAATATGAGACGGCAAAAACACGCTACGTAGTTAGAGTTGTTGTCTCATCTTTTCTACATACAATAGACAGAGACAAATAGGCGAAACGAAAACAACATTTGGTAACGAAATGTTGTAAATGCACTGGGACTTCGGGTACTGATCCCCCCAATATCAGTTATCCTATTGTTCAAAAAACTATCCTTTTGATAGCAAGAAACTCGAAATATTCCAAGTAATAATGTGGAAAGTTATCTTTCGTAAGTCTGAAAAATAGTGTGAAATTTCTTTCGAATAAGGATTACGCTACGCATTGTTAGCAGTGCTATGATACGGCTATGGTCAATGTCGATATGATGATGATGATGATGATTTCCTAGCCGTTTTCGGCCCAGCTACTACTGTAAATGGATGGAAATATTATTTATTGTTTCGAGAAGTTTCGAGTTGTGTCGATGTATGCCGAATATTTCTGCATCATGCCGCCAATATTCATCTTGTACTTCGGACTTACGATGACTATTCGTCCATCTAGTGGCGTCTTCGCCGCCCTAGGCCCCAGGCCACGTGCCGACCCATCATATAGACTAAATACCTACATATTGAAATTACTTTGTTGCCAACTTTTATCTAAATCGAAATGAGAAATGTATTCTTCTTCTTTTCCTAAATATATAAAACTAAGCACAGTCTATACCGTCAATCCTAAAAAAAGTGATGAAGATACGCTGCGTTGCGTTGCGGTTCGGTTCGCCACGGTGCCGTTATATATGCAGCTTTTTAAATATTTAGGTACTTTGCATTTGATATTATATTTCTTGCTATCACCAGTGGTTTTTTGTCACGATTTGCCGCCCCTAATATCTTAGGCCCGGGCCTATTGTGCCTTAACCACTTGAGCGTCCCACTGCTAGACACTGGACAGCGACAGACGTGCTCGGATCACGCCCCCCCCCTACCCGCGCCTCAGGTAGCATGTCTTTAAATAAGCATGCCCATTACATTACACACGTGCTACTAATGAGCACTTTCTCAATAAAAGCATGCTTTTGTGCTAGTAATGAGCACGTCTGTCCGTACCTTTAAGCAAATCAGAAAGTTAACTAACATAGCGAATAAGCTAGTACCCCTAACAACGCGTACCACCCCGCACGCCTGAGTTGGACTTCAACCGCATTAATCAGTAGTGGTCCCCGACGCGGCAGGTATCGGGCCGAGCTCGGCGCGGCAGACGGACGGTCTGTTCGTGCGACCGTCTACGTCGTCGTTCGTGGGACCGCCGCCGCCGTACCCGCAGCCTTCGCCCTCGCCATCGCCTTCATTACATCACCAGGTAACCTGAACCTATTTTTATTTACGTTTTTAGCTTCCTGTACCCGAAGTCGGAGTTTTGCTACCACATTTCGTTACCAAATGTTGTTTTCGTTTGACCTATTTGTCTCTCTCTATTGTAAGGAGAAAATATGAGTCGGCAAAAATACGTTACGTAGTTAGAATTGTTGTCTCATCTTTTCTCCATACAATAGACAGAGACAAATAGGCAAAACGAAAACAACATTTGGTAACGAAATGTTGTAAATGCACTGGGACTTCGGGCTCAGTACCCGAAGTCGGAGTTTTGCTACCACATTTCGTTACCAAATGTTGTTTTCGTTTCGCCTATTTGTCTAGCTCTATTGTAAGGAGAAAATATGAGACGGCCAAAATACGTTACGTGGTTAGAGTTGTTGTCTCATTTTCTACATACAATAGACGGAGACAAATAGGCGAAACGAAAACAACATTTGGTAACGAAATGTTGTAAATGCACTGGGACTTCGGGTACAGACCTTGTCTATACTTCTTCTTATCGTGTCACTGATCCTTTCGAACCAAGTGTGGTGAAAGGATTTTAAGTGCGCCTCAAAGAGGCTCCTTTCGAAGTTGTGCGGGATTCCACTAATTAATATGAAATGTATTGTAGGTGGTGCAATCCCCACAGCCTCCGTCGGCGGCGTCGCCCGCGCCCCCCACCGTGGCGATGTCCTCGCCGCTGTTGGTCAATCTGCTGCAGAACGATGCGCCGGCGCCGCAGCCTAGGGCGAAGCCGCCGCATCCCGCCAAACTTGACCGCCTCGAAGATGGACAGGTGAGTTACTAGCTAAATCAATCAAAGCTAGATAAGTCTGCGTGAATTTGCACCGATATAGGGTTCAAATTCAATCGAAGTCACCGCCACGGCCCGGCCCCGTTCCTGACACGCCACGGATGTGTGGGGATAGACCTTAAATGTTACCACTCCCTACGAAGTACAACTACTGCCAGGTACCTAGTCTAATTGCACTAATATGCAATGATTATTGTTATACATATTGCATACACATGGTTTAGTTTCGATACATACATTGTACTTAGGTGTAAGTACGGTATCTGATTGGGTAAAGCAACATGGGGGCAGGTATACCACGTAAGATCTAGTTGCGGAGACAATTCGTGATTGATTGGTGCGTCGGAGTATCTCTACTAATGCATCTTCTATCCACAGGTGGAAATGGCAGTGGGTCGAGCGCCGTTCGAGTACCGCGCCCGGCCCGCCCCCTCGCCCCGCCCCCCCGCGTCCCCCTCCCCTCTACCGCCCCCCTCCCCGCGTCCCGCGCCCCGCCCCGCGCCCTACATCCGACGGACCTTCCCCGCGCGCCCGCCAGTCTTATACCGGCCGCCGGCGCCGAACGCGACGGTCGTCCGCTCGCGGTTCCCGACGTACGCGGATAGCTTCCCACCTCCGCCGCCGCCGCCGTACCGCGGCGCGAGGCCTAGGGTGGGCCCGCCGATGATGCAGAGGGTCACGCAGGAGGATCTGCAGGCGCTAATGCCGATGTCCACCACGGCTATGGACCAGAAGACGCAGAGTAGCTTTCAAGTGAGTACATAGAATAGAAAACTTTTTGAAATAGCGGATGCAAAATGTACGTGCTAAGATGATGATCCCGGTTGCTAGATTTATTTATTAACATACACTTGGTAGCTTTCATATGAGTACTTAGAAGACTTTGAAATTTTAGTCTATACTTAGTTAATCAGCCAAAAAGACTTGACGCTGCTAAGGTCCTAGTAGTGATGCAGATGATGGTGATGCAGATGATGATTGTGGGTGTGGGTGTATGTCCTTCACTTGGTGATTAAGTACCCTGAATAGAGTAGAGTAAGATGGGAATAGACCAAACTATGTAATAACTAAAAACACAACAAAGGTATCTTGGTTGGTTGAAGCTCCATCACCAGAATAGCCAACTAATAGCTTATATCTACTGACTTATCAATAAGACAATGATGCCTACCAGATAACTAATAAGTGTCTATACTTTTTCCAGGAGTTCCAGAGGTATCAACAGCAATACATCGCACGACAACGAGCTCAGAGCTCAACGCGACCAGCGCATTCCTCCGAGTGGAGCGAACCTTACCGGGACCTGGGCCTTACCCTCTCAGACCTCCCGGACTCCTGTGACCTTGATCAACTACTGCCGACACTCGGCGCAGACCTTAACCTCGACGAGCTTTCCGATCTCGACGCGAATACAAAGCTGGATTTCTACGACCAGCCGTCGACGAGTGACGCAGACGCGCCCGATGCGCTCCTACACGAGATAACGGGACACAACTACACGCAGAACGGACCATACGAACCTCAGTCGGCGCCGCCTCATACCGATGTGCCTTCGAAGCGAGACTCTGATGAGTCGACCTTCATGCCCCCTCCCCCGGTGCCGCCGAAGTTCGCCCCCTCCAGTCCGGCTGTGAGCGCACCCGCGTCACCTTTCCGCTCTCCACCCATCACGTATTCGAGCCTCGTCAATGAGAGACTTCCAGTCTTGCAATCGTCGATGCCTCCGCCGATGAAGGTCCCGGTCCGACCGAGCCCTTCGATGGCGACGGTTGGCTCGCAAGCTTCCCAGTCTGAGATCGAGGAGCAGAGTAAGCAGTATCTTATCAAAACCCTCATGAGGGATGATGAGACGCCGCCGAGGGAAGAGAAGAAGGAAGAAGTTACAGTTGCGCTAGTCTCACAAAACTCGCAACCCTCACAATCATCGCAACCTTCGCAATCCATGCAATACTCGCACCCCTTGCAACCTTCGCAACTATCGCAAACCTTGCAAACCTCGCTACCTCCGCCACCACCGTCTCCATCGCCCAGCGAACAGGAGCGGCCAGAGAGCTCGAAGGAGTTCCAGCATTCCGTCTCTGATATGACAAGTGTCACTCCCGCTCCGGAGATATTCGGCATCGCCAAATCGATCCCGGAGGACGACAGCAAAGACGATAAATTAAAAAACAAATTAATCAGGAGCCGGGATGACAAGTTGGGGATCAAGGGCGGCAAGCCCCGGAATTCCAGTACGAAGGACAAACCGGGGACGTTGAAAGACATGGTCGTTGTCCCCCGCGATGCAAAGAGTACCAAAGTTGCCTTATCGCGGCCGAAAGTCGCGAAACCACCGACGCCGACCGCGGAAACTCCTAAATCGCCGCCGAGCGAGAAGGAGTCCATCAAGCTCAGGCTAAAGTTAGATAAAAACGAACCGGTCGTCCAACCTGTGTACAAAGCGGACGTTAGCTTCAACAACCAGCAGAAGGGTGATAAATCGAATGACGGTGAACTGAGGGTACCGCCTCTGCACATAAGTTTGAGAGGAAGAAACTCCGCCGTCATAAAAAACTCCAAAAAAGAAAAGAAAAAATTCAGTCCTGGCGAGATACATCCGAAAAAGTTCAAAATTAGGAGAACATTAGAAGAAGAAAAGTCTCACAGGAGAGATTCCGAGGAGTCTATAGCTTCTAAGTCGGGCATGAGTATGGATAACAAGACTGATGAGTTTTTAAAGAGTATAACGCTTAACAACCATTATAGCGAAGGCGACGCGATAAACGAAATCGCTGCTGACAATAACGTAGTCTTTCGCATGAAGACGATATCCAAAAACGCGCATATCGTCACTAAACACGACTACAAGCTCAATAACAAGCAAAGCATAGACCTCAAAATGAAAAAGAAGTTAAAAATACTCAGCGACGCCAAGCCTGAGAAGGAACGAGATAAAGAATGGAGAAACGACACGCTAGACAAGGAGGGAAAGTACGCCCAGAACGAAGGCTACAGAGAGATGAACAACCACGATAAAAAGAAGTTACCTAACAAGGATAATGGTGCGAATTGTGATATGAAAACGGACGGGATGACGGTGCAATTGGACGATAGTGACAAATGTGGTGCTAGTGAAGTGGACAGTAGGTTGCTCAAGTGCAAGCCCCTGGATTGGACGCTTGGCGAGGCCAGGGCTAGTGATGACAATAAGTTGAAACGGACAATCGCAGAGAGTGCAATAACCTCACCCAATGGGCTACTCCCGGGCGAGAAGAAGAGGAAAACCAGCCATAGTTCCTGTCCAGGTAAGCATTTTAGCAGGAATATATTCAAACAAAATGTCATGTAATTATTATTAGGATTATTAGGAGGCTCATTGGCAATGACGAGCTGTTTGCCTCCAAGCTCTATAGCTTGGAACACCGTCGTCGAGTGGCGTGTTTATCGGTCTTCTACCGTTTACATTTCGGGGAGTGCGCACAAGAACTGCACGACCTTATACCCCCATCACCCTTTTACCTCCGGACATCTAGGCGCACGGACAAGTGCCACTCTTTCATGGTAGATATTCCACATTCTCGTACAAAGCGCTTTGACTCCACTTTTATAGTACGAACTGCCAAGGAGCGGAACTCTCTTCCGCCGTCAGTATTTCCGGAACGTTACAATTTGGGAACTTTTAAGACAAGAGTGAACAGGTGGATTATGGCTAAGCATGCTCCATCTTAGGCTGCATCCTCACTTTCCATCAGGTGTGATGGCAGCCAAATGCTTAGCTATCTATATAAAAAAAAAAAAAAAAAAAAAATATTACTTGGTCTGTCCCTGGGCATTTTTCAAACTGTTTAATACTTTTCATAGTACAAACTTGTTTTTATCTTTTGGTCACATGGACATAATAACCCTCTCCATGTTTTATCATCATGAGTAGACTAAAGGGGGATAAATAGATGATATGCACGCAATTATGATAGAGACACGGCAGTTCTTTTTAAAAATAATCATTGCGGGATTCTTTAATTAACTTGAGAATAAAATAAATGTGAGGAAAAAAAAAGAGATTAGAGTCTGATTCACACATTGACCATTAAAAATTAACGGTTCCCAAACATACATAAAAAGTGATAAACTTTTATAACACATTGGAGAGCAGACAAAGAGCATTGGGTGATAAATTCGTGTTATTACAAGCCATTTAGAAAATTGAGGTTTAGGGAAAATCTATTTCTTCGTTTGATGACCACGCCAAATGTACCTTGCTATTTTAAAAACATTCTATAGGGCAACTGGTTTTAAGTATGTTTTCGTATGGTCGAGATTAGTACGCGATTTCCAGTGACATTTCCTACTGCACGTTTCTGTGTTATAAACCGCGTTTTAGGTTAGATTTTTAGGACTTTAGGGTGCTGAAGTATATGGCCAAAAAATCTGTAGCTATGGCTCTCTGGTGCTCTCTGTATGTAATCATTTGCTTGAAGAAGTTGTGTGCTTGTTATTTGAATTAGATTTAATAAATTCTAATAAGAAAGGAAACTTGAATATCTGCACATACAAAAAAAGTGTGCTTCTCCTTAAATTTAAAGTTGTAATTATGGGTTTCTGAGACTAGATTGTAGATGGAGTAAGCTTGTCCAGGGCTTACTCCTTATTCTACAGATTTCCAGCAACAAAACCATACAATCTTCTCAGTTGACCATCTCAACATTACATCACCTCTATCTTATAGTTGTAGAATACTTCACATAATAAGGAACAGGTACACACTCGAGTTTTATACCAGTTGCTTTGTGGATTTCAGATCCGGCCGTGGGATCAACAAACGTAGGCACGATAGCCGTGAGTCGCGTCGACTCGCCGCCGCCCGCGTCTAGTCAGCGCGGGGGCGCGTCTCCCGTCTCCCCGCGGCGCCGCGACCGCCCCAAGGACCGCTCCTACTGCAAGCTGGTCGCCGAGCGCAACGCCACCGCCACGCTCGCCACCCTCGCCACCCTCACCAGCGTCACCAACGTCACCAGCGCGCCCGACAAGTTCGGCAGCCGCTCGCCCGCCTCGCAGGCGCAGGGCGAGGACTCCGGCATCGAGTCCATGGACGCGCTCTCCGAGAAGTCGCCCAACCAGGCGAGCCAGTCGCCGCCGGGCCCGCAGCGCAAGGAGCGCCTCGACATGCCGCGCTCCACCAGCCCCACCTCCGTGCAGCGCATCATCGGCGTCAGCGAGCCGCCGCCGCCCTCCGAGGAGCTGCTGGCCCGGCTCGCGCTGTCGCCCGCCGCGTCGCACTACGCGCCCGCGCCCGCGCCGCCCGCGCTGCACCTCGGCGACATCGAGGCCGAGCTCGCCAAGATGCACGCCGACCACGTCAACGGCGACGACGCGCCGCGCCGGCCCCATCCCCACCCCCATACCCGGCCCCATGCGCACGCGCACGCGCGCCAACCCACGCCCATCCTGAGGGACGCGGCGCGCTCCGACGAGCGACCGCTCGACCTCACGGAGCCCGACCGGCCGCAGACCGAGCCCGCCTCGCCCACCGACGACAAGATGGACGACTTCGACCTGCCCTGCCGCGCCTCGCCGCCCCTCTACACCTACTCGAGCCAGGAGAAGGCGAGCCCGACCGAGCCCAAGGACGAGAGCCCCGGCCCCGCCAACGGCGAGACGCGGAGTCCCGCGCCCCTCGACCCCAAGCCGAAGCCGGAGTTCGAGCGGCTGCCGATGAAGGCGGACTTCCCCGACAAGAGCCTGCTGGAGCAGCTGCTCATCGAGATCCCGACGCCGCCGGAGTACGCCAAGCGGCCCGACTCGCCGTCGCCGTCCGCGCTCGAGCGCGTCGCGCGGACCAGCGTGCGCACGCGCTCCAGCAGCAAGATGAACAGCCCCGCGGACGGCCTCAGCCCCGGCCTCGGCGCCGCGCTCGCCAAGGAGCGCGCCGACTCGCCGCGGACCTGCCTGCGCAGCACCTCCGTCGACAAGACGAGTCCGCGCGCGCTAAGCGGCGGTGGCGGCGGCGGCGCGGCGCCCGCCAAGCCCCCGCCCGCGCCCGCCGCCAAGCGGAAACGGCGCGAGTCCGAGAGTTCGTGCGCCTCCGCCGTCAGCTGCGAGGAGAGCGTCTCGCCCGGACGAGCCAAGAAGAAGCCGAGGCGGCCCGATGCCGCGACGAAGCCGACCCTGCCCGCGCCGCCCGGCGTCAAGACCAAGAAGGACAGCGACAGCGACAGCGACGAGCCGCTCATCTGCAAGGTGCGGGGCAAGGGCAAGGGCGTGCGGGCGCCGGGGAAGGCGATGAAGGGCGAGGGCGTCAGCACGCGGCGCTCGGTGCGGCACGGCGCGCCGCCCGCCCCCGGCCCCGCGCCGCCCGCCCCCGCGCCCGCGCCGCCCGCGCCGCCCGCGCCCGCGCCTCCACCCAACAACACGCCCGTCAGGAGGAAAACTAGAAGTGGTGGTGAGTTCATCTCTGATTCGGTGGTCACGTTATCGGGGTATGGCAAAGTATTCGCGTTCGACGAGTGAAGATGATGGTGCTACGTCTGCGTGATAATGCTAACTCCAGCGCGAATATTAGCCGAATCCTGATGACACGGCTATTTATCGTTTGCTATGTTCGATGGCACCCTGGCTAAAACAGTGGTTTACTTCCAGTTGGCGAAGGCACAGGCGCGGTTCCCGGCGCCGTCAGACGACGGCGAGCGTCGCGTGACGGCAAGTGACGGCGGCGTCGCGCGGACCGCCCGCGCGTTTCCTTCCTCCCGGTCTACTCGCTCGACTGACCCGTCGCCCGTTCACCATCGCCAGAATAGCCCGAAATCTGCCCTTGGTGGAATACACGTGGCCATCTGGCGGAGAAGATGCAGTCTTGGTTAAAGGCTGAATAACCAGCTCGAGCTTTGCCGCTGGCAGAATAGATAGCCTCGGCCGTCGCCAACTTTTACCGCTGGCGGAATACTCTGTTGGACCTTTGCCACTGGCGGAATAGACTTACAGATCATCTGGTCGATAGACTCCTCATAGATTTCAATCTCCTGGACATCCTGGCTGAGCAGTACCTCCTGAGCGTCCGGCTGATTGCCCGCGGAACTTGTGCCTAGCTTGTATCTTGTGGCCTTGCTACTGAACGGTTCACGAATGTAGGACATACTTCACTTTAAATTAGTGCAAATTTAGTGAAATTTAATGAATATTGAAAGTGTTCATTAATATTAAACTTAGTTTCCGATTGTAAGCAGAGCTGAAGACTAAAAATCTATTTGCAATTAGCTAGTAATGTTTTTGAGCCGAGATAATGTTTGTTTAATTCATCTGGCAAGTATAACCGCATAACTTCTCGATTGGAATCTCTTTGATACTGCATACTTGTTTAATATAAATTCGGCTTAATTAACCTTTCAAAATTAAACCAAACTTAAATTACTAATTCTAGGCACTGTGAGGCGTTTTTTTATTTAGTGAACAAAATGTTACCATTCACTATCAAGCACGATTTTATATTTCTTTTTAATAATTGTAAGTTATCCTAAAGAGTAATTTTAAGCTACTCTTCTAAAGTACCACGCACGGCAAGACTTACCGTTTCGACGTCCGCGTGGGCAGCCTTAGATTAGCGAATAGATGTGTATATTGTACAAAAGCACCGTATTGTAGGCACATTGTTATAGCGTAAACCGAGAGAATATGTATAAAGAGATATAAAAATGCATAGTTTAAAAAAAATAAAGATATTTTCATACGTTTTTGCACGTAAACTCGCGTCTATCGACGTGGTTCCGCGTTGTGTAGAGTTAAATCGATTCGTTTCGCGCGCGATAATGTCGTTTATGAACTCGAAATATAGGTAATTCATACAAATTATATAGTGAATCATTTTCAAGCATAAAAAGTTTATTTTATCAGAAAGGGACGACGTTCTCTCGCGCGGGACTAAGGGCCGCTATTACAAAGTTAGCGAACTAATTAATTAAGGGAACTCACGACCAATAATTGTAATTTTAAATGTGAAACAATTTCTTAGTGAAATGATGATAATAATCGCGACTGAGTGTTCCATGGACATGGTACAGTTTATCTGTTGGGCTTCCAGTAATCTTACTACATTTTGCTTTGATGCCCCTTTTGCGTTACCCTCCCTTTCGACAGAGTTTTCTAAATTATACCAAATCTTTTATTGCTACCAGTGACACGTTTTATAGAGATATTTTTTTTTGCACTAGTGTACATAAGAATTAATGAAATTAGGTTCGTAGATTAGTATTTATTACAGTTTTATAAACACTTCACTGTAGACGGTTTCCATATTGGCTATAAATTTTTAGCAAAACTATCTTTCAATTGAAAGAATAAAGAAATAAATTGTGCATCAATTAATATCCATTTTACAACGAAATTTCGTATTCATTTTATTAGTAAATAGTTTATTTCGCTATTCTATCAGTATTTGATTAAAATCTGCAAATTTTTTAAAGATGAAATCAAATAAATCGCCTATCATATTATTTATATTCTGATTTAATGAAATTAACATTTTTTCCGAAAAATATTTTTTTATAGCCAATGCGGAAACAGCCCTTAACTTTTTGATCATTTTTCTGTTATCTACTGTTAAAGATTTACGAATTGGATGTAAGTCACACCTGAAAATTTACAATGGTTGTTATCAAATTAATATTTTATAGGGTAATTTTGACCTGTATTGGACTTGGTCTAGGACGGATTGACCACAAGACCAGGAGCTTAGAGGACTTCAAACAAAGTACAACGAATTTGTTGCACTTCTCATCATAATATTCAATAACATTTTAAGCAATTATTGCAATCATTCACACAACTGTTAGTTTTAATGATACAGCACCGTTTACACTGTGATAGCACTTACACGAAAGTTTACTAAGCCAATGCATGGGTAGCGAGCGAGTCAAGTCCAGTGGTGAAACCGTCCTAGGAGTTAGCATAATTTTGTTGCGGTTCCTAGTGAGAAAACAAACCTAAGCAATAAATCGTGGATGTGAATCTTCTACACTTTTACAACACGTTTTTGACAGCTTTTTACCCCACGTTTTTAGCTTAAACACAGTTAATCTCCCGATATTTTTCTACATAGACTCCTCCATATTTAGGTCGGACAGTGATAGAGAATTACGTGTTAGTGCGTTTGTAGTTTAGAATATATATTTTTAATTATAATATTATGGGTCAAACTGTATACCATCGCGTGCTTCAGCACTACCTTCATCGTCTTCTTACAAAGCATGCTTTTAGTATGGGTGTAGTGCTGAACATGCATGCGCATGCTCTACCAACGATAGCCTGATTGATCGTGCCCTATATACGTGTGCCGTGGTTGTTCCGTGTTCGTAGTGTAGGCAGAGGCAAGGAGCGGGCTAGTCGGACGTCCAGGCGGGGCGACACAAAACATCTGTTTTCTTCGTTATTTTTAACTTATTAGTTTTAAAATCGGTCCGGCCGATGTACAATCTCTTGTAAATTTTATGTATAGATGGGGATATAATTTAATTATGTTACGTTAAGTGTACTTGTTTTTGTCAAAGGTGTTTTGGGAGTAGCGTAGGTAATGTTGTACATAGGTAAGCCGCGACCGGCCGTTTGCGACGGCGGCGCGGCGGTTGCTGTTAGAAAATGCAATGCCTTAAATCGTGTTATCGAGTTGTGTGACGGCGTTGTAATAAAGGTCGCGAGTCGGTGTGTATATTGGGTGTATAGTTATCATTTACCTTTGTAATTGTTTTGTTTTTATTCTCGACTAATGTTAGTAATTTATGCCGTAAAAAAATCTATATTATACGTTTATATTATAAACAGAGAAATACAAATAGTTTTTAAAGAAACACTATAAATATAGTTATAGGGGTTACATGACGAGAATAGTATAGTTTGGTATGTCGACATTATAAAACTTGTACATAGATTGCAGATCACATAGCAGAAAACAATTGATACAATAAAATTGACGACGTTGTGTATTATTTTTTCTAGTATTTGTTGGGCGGGCCGTGTACCTTGGCTCGCAAGAGAAATTAGAAAAATCGTAAATCAATACCTTCTTGTACATTTTTTTGAAGTTTTGTCTATTGTCCCTTTTTATTGTGCATTATTTTTCTATAAGTTGCTTTCACTGTCGTTTCTAGATTATTTTTAAATCATATAATTATATGCATAAAGTACGATGAGTCATGGTGAATTATTATCATATTATTATGAATGAAAAGAAATAAGGAATATTATTGTTCGCTATTATTAAATTTGTAAAGTTAGTTTATTAATAAATGAATAAAAATTATTTGTGGTTTTAATTCTGTTGAAAATAAACTTTCAAATGAAAATAAACTTAGTACTGTCTCTTACCTAAAGTGTATGCCTAAAGAAGATATTAGGCGGCAGCGATTTCACAAGAGTAGAACCTCTATTAACTATATTACCTTGAATGCCGGCTTAGCAGCTCAGTTTTAAGAAGTCAATTGGTGGGTGAGTGAGTGCTCACCAGTGCAATAAACACTGTGTGTGTGTGAAGTTTTGACGTAGGATTTATTTAGTCAACACTCACAGAACTCAAAACCAAGAACCAGAGACAGAGCTCATGGTAGGCCTTTATGAAAAACGATTTTCACGAATCACAGCCTGCCAGCGCTCTGCAATGTCATCGGTCCATACGGTGCGGGTGCTAGTACTCTGGCGGTAGCGTCCTATGCTTCGTCATCCAGTTTCTGGTCATTAATTCCCCAGTGGTTGTTGGTTTCAGAGGAGCTTGTTACTTAGATCCTTCCCAATTCAAATTATTGCAAGAAACAGATACTATCTTAGTTAGCGTAGCGCCATCTTTTGGTGAATACAAGGGTTGGTTCGTATTGCCTATGGGTTACGTAGAATGGACCATGATTGAGGATTAATGCGTAGAACGGAACATGCGGTAACAGAAACAGGCTTTGATGACGTTACAGTAGCTGATTGGTGTATGTGTATAAATGAGCACTTTATCTACCAATACCAGCGCTTCAAATAAAATAATCAAATAAGTTTTCGTGAGTTGAGTAATCAAAAATCGTCCTGTTGGTGAATCGATCGTGCGTGGTGTGGATTTTCGTAAAAAATACTAGAAAATGTAAGTATTTTCATTGATTTTGGCATACTAGCAAACAATTTCGTATCAAAATACATTTCGAAATGCTTTTTAAATTTATTCAACTAAAAACAAGACCGCTAAATGTTATGTAAGAAGCTGTCACACCTCGTGAAGTTGCTGATAAAAATGTCAATTTTCCCCTGAATTTTATGAAAACCTTCGACCACGATCGTCTCTTGTTTGTTCTCTTCTCAAATCACTCAAATTAACTTTTTTCTGTTTTAGGTAATTGTTTTATTATTTTACAATTTTCCATTATGCTTAGACTCAGTTGGGACAAACTTATGGGGCTCTGACTGAATACAGAAAAAACTCTGAACGCCGAGGTTAGCCAAGAAGGACAATTCAAATATTTATTGTGAATCTCTGAGTAGACTAATTAATTAGAAAAAGATATTAGACATAAAAATATGTTCCCACTTAACTTCATCTTTCATCTAATGTTAACATTTCTTTGGACTAAATCTTCTAAAAACAATCTGTATGATAAATAATTTCAGACCATGATACTATTGTATTTACTGATTTGAACCGGCATTCAAATGATCCAGTTAGAATGATAAATATTAATACCTTATATTACATTACCTTACATACATTATTACCATTACACATTAATAAATAATTTTAGACCATGATACTATTGTATTTACTGATTTGAACTGGCATTAAAATGATCCAGGTAATAATGTTTATCATTATTAGTCCACCACCCACCCACCAGTCTGAAATTATTGTTGATATATGATGTTCCCCACAGATGGCAGACAAGGCTGTGTCCACCGCTGCAAAGCCCCAGATGCGCGGCTTGTTGAACTCTGCCATCAAACGTAACATTTACGTAGCCCTCGCTATTTCTGCCTTGTCCGGCATTGCCTTCAAAGAGTTGATCGGAACAGCACGCAAGCGGAAATATGCTGAGTTCTACAGGTATAAATACATACTTGGAGTATTTTCTATTCTAATTAAGCCTTGCGTATTAATAAGTGTATTGCGGGGGTGATCAGTGAAACACTGTCAAATATTGCTGTCGTATTTGGCAGTGTTTCACTATAACACAACAAGAAACAATAAGAATCAACAACAATAAGAAATAATAACAACGATGAGGCCTTATAAGCCTTTCCCCATATCACAGATAAGATAATACTATACTAGTACCCATATTTAATCTATCTCTTGTGTTACCATAGTGAGGATAGAAAAGTTTGTCAATCTGTCATTTTGCTAAAAAAAGTAATATTACACAGACTTTTCTAGCCTCAGTAGGGGTTTGGTCGTAGGGGAACACTTTGCATGTCACTATTTTGGTGGGTGTGCCTAAGTGGCATTTATATCTGAGTGCTTCTATACTTCAGAGAGCATTCAAGGCTGTCAGTCCCCGCTGTAGCAGTATTCAATATTATCACAACCGTTTTATAAGAAAATACAAAATAATCATACATCATCATTGCAATGACATCTTATTGTGATTACCTGCGTACAACGCCATCTAGGAATCTATTTCGGAAGTAAAACAGTTGTTTTTTTTATTTAAGGAACTATGACGGTGAGAAGGAATTCGAAGAGATGCGCAAGAAGGGTCTGTTCCAGTCCTGTTGAACAGAGATGGCGCTAGAGTAGTATTATTTTTATTTTGCTGTGAATAATGTTATTAATATAATAACTGAAAACTGATGTTTCTATTCTTTTATTTATCTACAGTGCATGCAGTACCTAAGTAGAGCCCTAAGGGCGCTTGTACACGCTAAGAAAAAACGCCGGGTCTACCCAAGAGTTCGTGTCGTAACTAGAAAATAACTGTGTACACTGCTCGCAGCGGTGCACGAAAAAAATCTTATCTGCGCAAGACACGACGCGGCCAACGTTGTTGCGTTATCGTGTGTGGAAAAGACAAAATTCTTGTCGTCTACACGAAGAATTTGTCTTGTCTGCCGCAGGAACGGCAAATTTTCTAAGCGTGTACAAGCGCCCTAAAAACTCCTACTTAGACTAAAATATCCTAGTAGGTAGGTAACTCTCCGAGTGAAATACAAGGAATTTATGTAATATTGTCGTATTTATTATCGAGCAGGTAACTCCCATGAACATGTGAGGTGAGGTCGCTTACTTATGGAATGTTTGATCCTAGGTTTAGTTTTATATACTGGTAACAAGTTACACGTCATTAAAAAGTGTAGCTACAACAATGTCCAGCTGCCTTCCGTGAAACTAAAATAAAAGTTCTAAGAACATAATATATTTGTAGTAAAGCGATTTGCTACAAATTATGTCTTGATGAATTTTTTGTAGGACGCATAGTTTCAGAGATATCGCGAAAAAGGTGTTTGCACACCTTTTTCGAAGATGGCGGCCGGGGGACAAGGGCGGCAACCCCACAAACATGGAGTTAAGCTTATAAAGACCACCCAAACATGTCCCAAAAATAAAATTGAGTCCTCTAAAAAATGCAAAGCTTAGGTAACATTTCAATGGACTACTTAATGTGTCGTACGTTGGAGCAATAACCGAAATAAAAGTTGTCCAAAAACTCAACCAGCGCAAATTGTTGCGTCACTAATTCAAATATTGGCATACAATCCATCCAGGCTCCATCTCAATGGCCACATGATTTACCTAGAGGTCAATAAATAAAACAATAGTTATTTTCCATTAATTTATTCAGGACATCAAGTAATGTAACTTTCCAGACATAAATAATTCAACAATTCAATTGATTACACATCATCAATTATTAATCTTACAAGTTCACTTTACTTTTAAAATTCAAAGATCTACGCTGAATCTTAAAACATAGAATATCGAGGGCAGGGCCAGCCTGCGATCAACTACTAAAATATTAATCGCTTATTAGAATGAAAATAATTTCCATATAAAAAAACACTAACTTGACTCGCGCTTGTCTTAGAAAGTTTTATTTGATCTCAGGTTTTTTATAAACTTTCTTCGGAGTCAATTTACGTATGTAATTAAAAACTATTCGCAAGGACCACAATCACTCAGTAAATGTCCATTTTGTGCGATTATAATTATTATTAGACTAAAATTGCGAGTTACACCAAATCTTCAAGGTTCGTATAATAAATGTACCTACATGGGTAAGCACTAAAATAATTGAGCAAATAATGTAAGGGTGGTGTAGCGCTTTCTAAAAACTTAAAAGTCAAACTCCAGGGGTCTTATTAATAATCCTAGGGTAGCGTTGGACTAGTTGATCCGTGTTTTGTCTCTTGCATTGACATGCAATTGTCAACTCGAACAAATGTGACAAAACACGATTTAACTACTCCAGTGTTGCGCCAGGATTATTAATAACACCCCAGGAGCCTAACTCTCGGGCCCTCAGAGCAGCAAACACGCTTTTGCTTGGGCCGACCGGGATTTTCAATGTCCAATGTATTTAAGGGACATTGAAAATCTCGGTCGGCCCGAGAATTAGGCTCCTGAAAACAGGCTCGTGTTGTAATACACGCAAATAATTTATTGTAACTCGGCGTAGGCATGTCTCTAGGTTAGAAGTCTTCTAAACTTGATTAGGTGGAACTGGAGCCATAACCTAAACCAAAAAAAAAATTTTTTTAAAAATAATAAACCCTTTAACTTATAAGCTCACATGAAAATAAACTCTAAATGATATGCGGACGGAACAAATAGATAACATAATAATAAAGTTGAAATACAGAACCCCGATTCCGTGTTACAGTACGCGCTACCTAAATGCGCGTGTCATGAAAGTCGTCTCATATTTTGTTGAACTCTGAACTTTCAAAAGTTGAGCGCTACTTAAGTCCAAATGACATTATTTTCTAATGACATAACTGTACCTTTGTTACCTCTCCTACGTTGTGTCAACGATGAAGCTGATGAAAAAATTAAATAATTTGTGCTCGTACCAAACGATTTGTCGATAGGAGTAGGTAGGTAACCCGCGCCCTTATATAACAAAATCTAAAAATGGCGGTCCTAATCATGACCTCTCACTCATAAAATATTGCTAACATCAGTTACGTTTCACTCAAAATCGCGGATTAATTTCCTTAATAGCGCGAGGAACACCAACATCAACATGGCTGTAGCACACCGCCGCTGCGGAACCGTGACAGCGGTACCGCAGAAATTTTGTGTTTTGTCCCGTGTTTATGAGATGCGGATAACTAGCAAAACTATCTATTCTAACGCGTAGATTTGACTCTTCATCTCTCTCTCCGCGCGGTTTCGTCAATCTGCTCAGACGCCAGCCACACGCTCTGGCCGCGGACTTGATCGCAGCGAAATTCATAAAGCGGTGCCGCTTTAACGGTTCCGCAGCGGAGGTGTGCTACGAGCGACATGGCCGTAGAAAACAATGCACATCCACCGAGAATTGTGCCTTATGACATTTTGCGTACATTTCCTTGATTGTTTGACTAACGCGGTCGTACGTAGCGCGTACTGTACGCGCAAACTAAAATACCTTAAAACTAATTTATTTTTAATATTTAAACAATGGCAGCGAATGTTTCAAAAGAACATAGAAGACATTAGATTCAGTTCACAATACCTCAATATTATTAAAGTTAAGGGTAGTGCGAATAGTCGTTACTATACTTTCACCGCACTGGTCCTCTCTCCGTTTCCAAGACCATCTCATGAACCATACTTTAAAGTTACAAAGAAACTCATTTATTTCATTACAATAACTTGTAAATTATTGACAACGACTATTCGTCCTACATTAGAAAAGATTACAGCTAGATTATACTTATAATAGATTGCTTTGGTCGTATAAGCTTTACAGCTTTAGTTAAGGATAGGGGTTTTAAGTTAATACTAAGCCAAGAGCAATCCACACCACAATGTTATGAATTGTTATTTTAGCATGAACATGTCACTAAAGTGGTCATTTTAAGGCCTGGGGCTCAATTCTAGACCAGTGACTTTTTTGTCACGGTAGTTAAATATCACAAGAACTGTCAGTTTCTTTAGTGACTTTGACAGTTCTTGTGATATATATCTACCGTGATAAAAAAGTCACTGGTCTAGAATTGAGCCCCTGCGCACACCTAGGCTGCTGGCGAGCGCGATCAGTGAAACGCTGTCAAATTTGACAGCGATATTTGACAGCGTTTCATTGATCGCGGTGTGCGCAGGCCAGGCCGTGATGTTAAGTACTAGTGGTAAGAGATGGTTCTTATACACAGAATTATCTTTTGAGAAACGATCTTACGTAAGGGGATAATGGTGGTGAAAACACTTTCAATGAAAATGCATTTGCTCTTGGCTTGTTATGAAATAATCCTGATAAATATAAAATTTGTGCAAGAAATTATTGTGCTTACATTAGTAATTATTTGATTTGGAAATACTTTATAGCTAGGTAAACCTAGACTAGGTTTAGTTAGTGGTCTCTAAAATGGCAGTTAAAAGTAGGCACATTTTAGGGTACAAAGTTATTCAAATTCAGAATACATTCGAAATAGCAAGAAGAAAGATTCTCTATGAAACAAGAATTAGTCTGCACTAAAACAAAAAAAGCAAAAGTTACCACTTTTTTTCACATACGAATAACCACAAGAAAACTGTATTGTAGCCAGCATCGTATCCAGAAGAATAGGAAATAAGTAACACAGGGGAGTAAATCTTCTGTTTATACTCCCCTGTGACCAAAGTATAAACAGAAGTTTATACACCCCTATGTTAGACTTTTTTCCTTATTTCCCCAATATACGCCACTATTTTGTAATTACCAAAAAAATATGTCGATATTAGCTGCTGATACTGAACACATCGACGCAAAATAGTATATTTCATTACAAGTGCGGGAAGGCTGTCATTGCAAAGAGCTCCGACAAATGTCTACCCGAGCCGAAGGCGAGGGTTGACAGTCGGAACAAGTTGCAATGACGGTTCCGCACGTGTACTGAACGACTATTTTTAATACAGTTGCGAAAAAATTAAGCAATTTAATAAAATAATAAAAATACCATTTGCTTTTTTCTCTTCTCTCCACGCAATAAGTTCGTCGTATGTATGCAATAGTATGCATGTAGCGACTTTTTGACTTTTCCGGTAAAATGTTCTCCGAAGCATTTTGTGCAATTATACTGAGTTCCGGTGGTGTTAATTCAAAAAAACTAGGGTCGAAATTACTCATTTTGTGCAACAAATAAATAAACTCGCAAAGAAAATTTCTGAAAAATGGCGCCAAGCACCAACCGTAAAATACAGTATGTTAGTTTAAACGAGGGACATATTGAAACCCACAATAGTGCATGATTATATGATACTAAAAAAAATATGAACAAAAAAAAAACTCTGATAAATAACAGACAGAACCATACCAAATATTTCGCAAAAGTCTCGCAACGTGTGTACACCCTTGCGCTAGCGATTTAATATTATCACAGAACATTTGCGCGGGTCAATGACCTATAGGTATAATCCATTTTCCCTTCATACTTTAAAACTGGCTTACCTAGGTATGGCTCCCTTCCTCGTCCTTGGGCATGCGTCGGTACGGTGAACTGACCGAATGTTCGCAATCGTTGGTTAACACCTAGCATAAGATTGTACCTACGATGGAATCTGGCGGTATGGAAACATCTCTCGGTACAAAATAATGGTTCCTCGCACACTATCATTAGATAACACGTAGGCACGAACCATATCCCAATATTCTTCATTAGAATATCGATAAGACGTCATTTTTGGTTATTAAAAGAACACGTTTACAGGACACACTTATCCCGGGGTTGTTTTTGCGATACGCGGAAGCGCAATATTAGACATGCGGAAATAGCAGCGCACTCGCATAGACTGACTGCGGTCAGCGCGGGAGTGTGTCCTCCTGTCGGTGCAACACAAAGGGAAGGGGCGGGGTTTGCGCACAAGCTTCCTTTTCGGCAGGATCGGCACGTGTTTTGCCACGTGTTTACAAGTTCACTTCTTGCGCGCTCAGTGTTCATGAATAACGTATTTTAGTGGACAATTACGTCACAAATTAAGGTTATAGGTTTTTTACATATTTGGGACGAGAATCGAATACTGAATACCCTCCCTCAATAAGTCCCTCGTTTAACCTAACACACTGTATAAGCAGAGATTTTTTTTTTCTTCACCCATTCTGGAAGGCAAAGGGAACTATACACATACAGCCAAGTCTTCAGTAGATTTTTTTTATTGATATGAATTGAAAATGAAATTTAATGAGATGAAATGAAATGAAACCTAACATAACTCATTAAATTAATGAAACAAATTAGTAGCTTCTTTTTAGAAATAATACGTATTTGCATGAATCATAAAAACTTCGATGAATTTTTTTAGTAAAAACTTCATGGTTGGTTTTTCTTTTTAGACATTATTTTGACAGTTGGGAAAGAAAAAGCACTAGTGCGGGAATGGTAAAAAAAAAGCACGCGTGTGTAATAGCCCACATCCCGAACGCTATACGTCCCTGCAATACGCCACTTTTTGAGCAACTGTATTAAAAATTCATAAACGCTAAATACCAAGCGGAACCAAACAGCGTAATTTTTTTTCTATCTAGTACTACGTAACTATTACGTCCATAATTTTTTGCAGGATTTCTGCAAATTTTAACATTTAATAACTTTATCATTTTATCGAAAATAAAAATTCTGGTTGCACATTCATAATGTTCTACCCCTACTACATTACCCTATTTTTTTTTTGGTAGTTACAAAATAGTGGTGTTTATTTTTTGACGTCTAAGTCTAAAAATTCTGTGGCATATAATCTAAATTATTCGTCAAATAAATTTATATTTTTCTTTATATAAATAATCTGTAATGTGGGTGCCACTGTAACAATATGCCTAAAATGAATTTGAATATCTTTGCTAAATGAAGGGTTCTTCGAAAACACGCTGCATACTGTATTTCCAATAGCCTCTTAAACTAAATTCACAAATACATCTAACACCAACATTATAGATAGAGAATCACTTAAATAAGTTACAATTAATATTAATGTAATTAATAAGCGTAATAGATCAAAAACAGTAATGTTTTTTACACATTTTCATCGTTTTCTCATTTCACAGGCGATATAAGCCAAAGAAATTACTTTTAGTTTTTTGTCACTTTAACCATCGGTTTTTAAGTTCCCAATGCGTTTTTATTTTCATTTTTTCTTGTGATATTTAGGATGGTATCACTCAGATATTTATGAATGGTATCACTCATGTAAGTATTAATACAATACCTGTACGTATCTTCTCCTCAATAAGTTATTCTAACCTAATGTACTTACTTCATTAGGTAATCTAGCATTGATGTCATGCTACGGCGTAGAGACCATTGCTATGATGCTACGACATTTTACGCTAAAAACGTAGCTGCTGCTCGAAGCTATTCGAATAACTTTGTAGCTACGCGATGCTAGGTCGTTCGTGTTACGGAGTATTCACTACGTAGTGCTACGCCATAAAGACTACACAGCTCGAAGTAGTCGCTACACCAAGCGTTGCGATCACAGAAATATAAATAGTATGCTAGTAGAACGGCGATGCTGCACCGTTTATATGGGATCTGCTGTTGCCAGTTTTCATTTTAACAATATTATTTAAAATATCACGAAACATGCGGATTATATGAAAAAGAAGGAAGGAGGATGTAAAGACAATATTGCTTAGTCTGGAAATTCTTCTTGTCCGAGAAGTTATTTTTGCTGCACAAGGCATTTTTCTTTATACGACTCCCGAAAAAACGGCTGAATTTGTATGGAGAAAGGAGCACGTACTCATGCATTTTGGAGACACTTTTCCGGCCATAATATGGCCGTTCTACTATGTTCTGTGGTTACAATGGCTACACGATGCTACAGCGTAGCGACCACGCGGTGCTACGGAGCAGTCACTACGTGAAGCGTTAGCGACTTTACACGAAGCTACGGCGTAGTAGCCACGTGACGCGATGCTACAGCGTACCGACTACGAAGAGGTACGACGTTTAATTTAATGCTGTGACATTAAATTTTTCAGAAAATTTACAATACAGTCCACAAAAAATATTCATAACATTTGACGTTGTTTTTGTAACCATGACCAAATTTTATCGCAAAAGTATTCGTAGACACTTGGTCTATTTATCTCTGTCTGTAGTCAACTCTGTTTTGTAAACTTAATGTCACACACAAATAGATTTGAATTCCTAGATCTAAATGGTCCAACATACTAATCACCTCACTCAACAACAGTTTTTAGTTCCTTGATAAAAAAAGGAAGTAACTTGTACTCGTAAGTTTATGATACATAACTTTTATTCTTTCCTAATGTGAGTGAAAATATGAAATGCTATGGGCCCGCCAAGCTCTCAGTAAGTACCGTCTTGGAATCTTAGATTTTTTAAGCCATGAGCGAACTTTGCGTAAGTCCTTGAACCAATTCTAAAGTCAAGAATAGATTCCGAACTTACACATAGATCGTTACATTAAACGGCAATGGTGATATATTTAAAAGTCAGGCGTCGTGGCAGCCATTTTTTACCGACTTAAAAACAAAAGTGTGTTGGCTAAAGCTGTTGAGCAGTCATAAGACTATAAGGGTTAATCTTGAAAATGTTTTGGCTTTATTTCCATCGTTATTTGGCAGATTTTGGTCAGTTTTATTGAAAACCTAGCCTAATCATCCGTACACAGTGGTATCCGTAATTTTACACAGTGTAATCGGTAATATTACAGTGCTGTTTGTAATATAACACAGCATTCCATAATATCACAGAGTACTATATAATATTATATATTTCTCCGTTATAATATACAGTTCAGTTTGCAATATAAAAACAAATTTTGTAAAATATGACGAGATACTAACGTCACTTAGCAATACTATTCATTTAGTTATCAATAAATACATTTCATTTCATTTCATTTCAATATTACACTGAACTCTATACTATTACACAGTGCTTTATGAAATTACATATCAATTCGTTTTCATATACAGTGCAGTCTGCAATATAACACAGCATTAGCATTATACAAGGTTATTAATTATTAGCTGCAAATACTCAGGAATTATTTGCGAAAAAAAAATTTTTAAGTTTTGATTGAAGTTTTTGTATCATTTTTTTTTTAAATTTCTTTACGGCTATTGCATAATGATTGCCACGGAGAACAGGACGATGACCCATCCAGACGGTGACTGAACGCAGAGTGTCACTCACGGCGCACGGGCGCGGATCAAAGGTCAAAATAGGTCAGGCGCCAATGATTCCAAAGGATATTCTTTATCGATTTTCTCGAGATTTTCATAGCAAAACTTAAAAAAAAACATTTTATAAATATTTTTTATTTTATTTGTTGAACCTAATTCCTGAGTATTTGCAGCTAATTATGAATAACCCTGTATATCGAATATTACGGAGTACTATACAATTATTATAATATTAAATTGTACTCCGTTATGATAATATACAGTGCAGTCTGTAATATAACACTGAACTCAGATATTACATAGTGCTTTATGATATAACATAGCAATCCGTTTTATTAAACAATGCAGTCTGTAATATGTCATGATATGACATATTAATACAGACTACTTACTTTTTTTTTTCTGGTTCGACTACCACCTACAACGTCGAACATTGGGGTATGCTGAAAACCAGCCCTGTGCATCATCTATGTATGTTGCACAGTATTAGTGCTGAGCCTACTCCTATTGTCAAACTGTAAAATTTATATAATGTGTTTTCTTTTTATGTGTTGTGTCTTATTTGGCAATAAACTTCTTTGTATTTGTATTTGTATGATATGTCATAGCACTCTGTTGTAATTCAAAGCGAAGTCGGTAATATTACACAGAAATCCATAGCTATTACATAGGCATCCGTAATAATCCGTAGTGCAATAACGAAAGGTAAGTGCAAGAATAATAGGTAATTGTATTTGGGCAGTAGGTGTTTCTTCTTAATCCAAGAAAATAAAGGCACAGAACTCATAAGCTCTCGTGTCCTTTAACATCGAAGACCTTTCCTTCAAGATTAGGGTCACCATAGTCCTTGTCATCGTCATCAGCTTTCTTTCCGTTGACCACCGCCTCTATAGCTGGACCGTACAGTTTGACGCACACTATGTCTTTGTAGTTCTCCAGAGCCAGAGCTAGAATGGAACCGCCTAAGAGGACCTCGCAGGATGTGATTCGTTTTGGAGGCGTGTAGACTGCTATTAGTTTACCTGTAGGGAGAATTTGATTTAATAATATTACTTGAAAACAGACCAGAAACAATATACCTAGACGTTACTTAGGAGTTGAGCACAGACAGGACTAAGCTAGAAGGGATGAGTGGAAATGGACGAAGGTGGCTACAGAATGGTGGCCAAGGGATGCTCAAAGACCTAGAGGTAGACCATCCACCCGTTGGTCGAACGACATTGTTGCATAATCAGCAGTGGGTGAAAACAGGCTGATGATGATGAGGCATGAAAATGTATCGATGTTAAGATGTTTGTGGCTTAATCAAGCCCTATATACCCTACACAAAACTGATTTGTATGAAAATCAGGATGAAATAGTTGGCAATTTAGATCAATATTAAAGGCTACTTATTATCCCGAAAAATTTGCGAAAACGGGGTAAAACCTCTATCACGCGAGCGTAGCCACGAGCGGCTGCTAGAAGGATGATATTATGTATAGTCATATTATAATCCTTCTATATATCTTTTACTCATATTGAAAAGATGTTAAATTTTTAATTTTCCATTGTATTCTTCTTAAATCATTCATTCGTAATACCACTACTACTACTAGGTACTACTGAAATCTTTAATCGAATATAAATAAAATAAAAATATAGGATAAAATATTCTCACCAGCATGAAGGTCCCACAGCCTGACAGACGGATCCCTGCATGTGTCGTCTGTGGACATGAGAACGCCGGCTGACTTCGCCAGACGAAGCACCGACGGCGCCGACATGTGACCACGCAGGGTAAGACGGCAGTTGCCTGAGGATAGAATGTATTCCATCAGCCTCATAGTTTGGATCAGAAATCAATACTTGTAAAAATTGCTTAAAATTAAATCTGTAATAGTTTGTGAGCCAATAAGTATAACATGACACTAGCTTAAGCAAGGTTTATCCCATCACTATTTTTTTAAGTAGTTAATAAAGTAACTGATAGAATGGTATTTAAAAAGTAAAACAAAACAAGAACATTCTGACTCGTGTTTGAGGAATAGCATCCATTAAATCCTCCGCCTTGCATGTATCTTCGCACAACTCTTTAATCTCAGCAACAATGAGGAAATCTAACATGAAAACTTGACAGTCCAAGCAAAGCCTCGTCGCCGTCCTCGAAAAAATCGAAACGAATCCACCATAAGAAAATAATAATAATAATATGTGGACAATCCACACAACACTATCTTGCCCCAAATTAAGCAGAGCTTGTACCATGGGAATTAGATAGTTGATACATACTTAGAATACAACATAACACCCAGACAGAGAACAAACATCTGTGTTCACCACACAAATATTTGAACTCGGTGGGGATCGAACCCACCACCTACGGCGCAGTAGGCAGAGGTACTACCAACTGAGCTGAGAGGCCAGTCAATATATTACTTTTTATGTCACAATAGATTACTTTTAATGATATTAAACTCACCAGTGACCAGATCCCATACCAATATCCTGGTGTCAGCGAGTCCCGACACCACGCAGCCGTCCACGGAGCTGATGGCCAGCGCCACCGTGTCACAGCCCGGCTTCCACTTCTTGAACAGAGTGCCGGATTGCAGGTCGTACACCACTATGAAGTTAGGCGTCGGCTCGTCCAGCTCACGAGATACCACGCAGACGTAGGAACCTGGGACATTAGCAGCTTGTCAAATTAAATATTTATAGTCAAGCATGTTTCTTTTAATGTAGGTGTAGGTGGAACATGCCATGGACTTAGCTCGTAGAATTAGTAAGTTGAAGTGGTAAATGCAGGTCATATAGCTCAAAAAACCTACAACCGTTGGGGAATAAAGGTTCACGAACCGGAAGACGACGTAGAACGTAGAGCGCCCACTCACCAGATGGACCGATGACAAGATCGCTGATGTTAAGATCGCTGGATGTCGGTGCTTGGAAAGGGCTCAGAATCGTTCTTCCTAGAAATGTGTAGGGGAGGCCTTATGTCCAGCAGTGAACTTCTTCAGGCTGATGATGATGATGATAACAACAAATACAAATTCTTTATTTCATACAATATTACATGACAGTAATTTAGTGCAGTACCACTTTTTCCCGCGTCTGTACAATAAACAAAGCATTACATCTAAGATCACGCATTTAAGGAACGTACCCTACAATGCATTACCCTGAATACCTACAGGTGTAAAGCCTCAAACTTTAGGAAGGTATGAAAGAGATTTTTCAAATTCACGAATTTTAGAATTACAAAAATGCTTGCCTTCGTAAGTGATAGCAGCTTTGGAGGTGACGAAGTCGTGATGTGGTATTCTCAAGTCATAGAGAAGTTTCCTCGATGTGAGCGACCAGACAAGCAGTGGGAATGGCTTCTGTGTCTCATCTCCGCAGACCAGTATCCTGAAAATATGTTATAGGTTGAAATTATGAAAAAGTTCTTGTGAGTCTCTCGTTTGCATTGTCGGAATGCGTCAAAATGCAATGTATTGAAGTCTTCACGTATTTTTGAATGAGGTACTCCTGGAAGAACCTCCCAGAAGAAGAAAAAACATAAATCTTAACTAGTTCGTTCGAAGTTAGTTGAAAGCCTCTTACCTGCCATCTCCAGACACCAGCAGTGAATTCAAGAATCTGTCTTCACCAGCTTTAAATGTGGTCACACAATCACCTGGAAAAAACAGAAGGTAAAAATCTTAATCTCCCCAGAGTTTACCATACACACTTGTCAGGTGTATTGAGGACAGCAGTATCGGTGTTCAGGATATGCTACTGCCCATCTTCTGATGCGTTCACTTAGTCGCCTCTTACGACATCCATGAGAGGTGATGGAAAGGTCCTATTTTATGTTGGCCACCACGGCCATTCGGGTAATAATTTATTTATACAAAAAATCTTAAATACGAGAACCCCCCAGGGTTTGCCATAGTCACCACACTTATTGTCAGGTGTATTGGTATAGGTAGTGTTAGGTATAGTGATCAAATGTATCTTCTGGAGCCTTCACTTAGTCTCCTCTGGACGCCTCTTACCCCCATGGTTTGCCATGGATGTCGTAAGAGGCATCCAAAGGTTTCCATCAGGAAAGGTTATATTTTATGTTGGCCACTACGGCCATTCGGGTTATTAATTTTAGTCATCTAATAATCCGCTTTTTACCATAAGACTAAGCATAATTTCGAAAAGCAATTCCTGAATAGCCAGAAATCTTGAATTTTTGTGATGATGCTCAACTTACCACTTTCAATATTCATCAGGTTGACGTACATCCTGTTCCTGGATAGAGCAACGAGGTGCTTTGGGTCGTGAAGGCCGTAGTACGGCATCTTCTGATTCATCACACCCTTCAATGAAACCACGTAGGTACCCTGGAATAAGGTTTTACTCATAGAACAAAGTCATGGAAAGTTGACAGCCTGTTTTGGGGTTCGCGTTGTTCCTGAAAACCTATAGGAGTGGCCTATCATATCCAGCAGTGGACTTCTTAAGACTTTTAAGGACGTACAAGCTGTATTCTTGTTAATAAAACTATTTTTTTTTAGTGCTGTTAAGTTTCGAGGGTAGTTTCTTAATACCTGATCAAGATTGTAGACTCGAAGTTCCCTGCGGCACAGCACTACGCATTTGTATTCGTCAATGGGCGCTAAGTTGATTGGATGAGTTACGCCTTCCAGTTTCCGTATAAGTTGGCATCTGGAAGAAACGCCAATGGTTGAAACTTTTATAGAAAGTGACAGCATCAGAGCAGTCCTTAAGAATAGCTTAAGAATTTTAACTTGATAGGTAAAACTCTCGGGAAGACACTATTTGAAACGGGTTTGAACTGTCGTATTCTACTACAAACATCCAAATTTCTAAGATTTTGAATTAATACTTACGGTAAGCAGAAAAATAAACTTACTTAGTAACATCCCACACGCAGATTTCTTCCCGCTCAGTAGACACAGTTGCAACAAACCTCCCTCGAGAATCCAGTCTCACAATCAGATCATATGTTTTAGTGTTAAAACCTTCCACCGCAGACAAATCAATCTTCTCCTTCTCTTCCATAACCTTCCAGAAGTCTTCGTTCTCAGCGTAGAAAGTTGGCACTGGTGGGTCATAAATCGTATTCATCCAATCTTGGACCACTTTACTCTGAACTTCTACCCCTTGTCTCTCCCTCTTCTCCATGACAGATCTGAGAAGACTATAGAATTGTCTATAGTCGTAATCTAAATCGTAGGAATGGACTTCAAAGAGTTCTTTTAAGATTTCAATGTGTTCAGGTAAGGGGTCAATGTGGACTAAAGCCAAGTCTTCAAGGTAGTGAGAAGTGTCCGTTGCAGCTAGTTTGTCGTAAATCCAGTCGAGGCTTGTGAAGTAAAGCTGATTGGAAAAGGTCTCAGGATCGTCTTTGAATATGTGGTAGTGTTGGTACGGAAGCTCGTCTAGTTTCCGGGTGTTGAAGCTGGAGCAATAATACGAAAGTTTGAGTAAAAGAACATGCTTAAAAAACACAGCGTTGAGAGGGTAGTGGAGAATTGTAGGTTTTCAAACGTACTTGAAAACATAAAATTTAATTGTTTAAATTCATAGGATGGAATAAACAAGTTACTCACTATTCATCGGAGAATTTGTTTTCCTGAGAAATAAGACGGCCCGCCATCTTTGGATCATTCTCCGTAAACCATACACCCTGAAAAAGAATAATGGAATAAAAAAAAATTGATTGATAGCATTTATCATAAAAACCTGCGCTAAAATTAACTGCATCAGAATTATTAATGAATTCCACACATAGACCTTCTTATACATTTCTAAGAAGAACGATTTGTAGGCCTCTGCATTCACCGACTTTCCACGATCTATTCAATGCGCACGCTCCATCAGGTAGGGGAACGATTTACGTTTCGTTATCTGGTTCATGAGCGCCATTCTAGAACCTTTATCTCCCAGCGGTCGTCATCCTCAAAAGATACTTACCTCATAATAATTCACAAGCTCGCTCCGCACTGCATTCTCGCAGTCCACCAGATAGCGATCCCGCGCTATGCCAGCCAGCGCCGCGTCACGCCATCTAGCGGCACCGCGAGCTTCGTACCGCAGCCAGGGAGCCAACAATGCGGCTAGCTGTGGCCAGAACAACGACGCTGGGGCCCATGGCACTGGAGAAATACAAATATTTACATCTAGGATCTTTAATCTGGCTTTGGTAAAGCTTTAGATAAAGTAACTCAAAACATTTTTCTGGACGAGGGGGCTGGTTGGTATCACAAACTTATACTTTTCTGTTAAGTAAAAGATTTTGTCTAAAAATATACCAAAGTGCTGATCTGTAATGGAAATTACACGTTTTGTTTACAAGGATAACTTCGGAGTTACTCAGGGCTTACACCTTGGACTTATTTCGTAAACCAGTTATATTTATTATTGGAATACAGTTGGTTATAGAGTGTAGTAGGTACTTACAATAAGTCTCCTTACTCCTGAACAGGTCATCATGAGCCAACATATCTAGTATCTCAGTATCATCCAGCCCTCTTCTTGAAGCCGTTATCAAAGCTAAGCAAGACTTCACTCTATCAGCGCCTAGTGCCGCTTCCGTGGTGATAAGGATTTGAGCCAGTTGGCCTTCCAGGTCTTCACAGATGACCAGCTCTGGCGTGGTTTCTGGCTCAGTAAGCTCGGTGAAGGTTTCGGCTGATAACGAAATCTGCCAGGCGAGGATCTGTGAATAATGATTGTGTTAATAAATTACAGTCAACATGGCTTCGACATTGAATGAACGTGACCAAAATTGGGAATGGGTTTTAGTTTCTATCATAATGACGAAGTTATCAGAAGGTGAAGTTGGTTCTTAAAGAGAAGTTCTGTTTATTTTACAACGGTTAAAGGTTAATAATACCAACCTTAGCGTAAAGTGGTAGAGTGACTTTTTGCACAGCCTTGACAGCTGCTTCCGGAGGTGGCCCAGCACCAGTCTTGCTGTACGTTGCTGCACATGCATTTAGTACTGCTTTGGCTTCTTCAGGGCCCACTGGAGGAGCCCTAACGATCTTCGGCCCATTCTCTGATGAGAGGACCGCCATTATTGCCGAGCTAGATGGCTCGTCGGTTTCTGAAAAAGATTCATCTTTACACTTTGGAGCCAGGGTGATCGCGCATCTTCCAAATTCCGAGAAACTTTCACACGCTCGCTCCTAATAGTAGATGCTTTTTGCTCCGTTTTTGACGTGACGACGTCTTATAATTCGATGGAGCCGGCTGCAGGCACGATAAAATATGAGTCATGCGGCGTTACCTCGCTCTGAGGCGTTCCATTTAAGGCTTGAATTGCAAGCGAGAGCGCGGAACGAGCGACAAAGAGGCACAATCGGCCTCTGCGCTCGGCAGCGTTCGACATCTGTCTCTCTCCTACTTAAGTGAGCGATGCGTCCGCGTGGACAGCTGTGTGTCACATTCAACTATTGTCAGTAAACCGACTTTACAGACAACATTTTTTTTAATAGAAGCTGGAGTTATACCTTCAGTGACAGTGACGATCATCTTGACATTCCCAGGCAGTCGCTCCGGCAGCCAGCGAGCGGCGCGCAGAGCGTCGGCGCCGACCACGCATAGCAAAACGCTGCGCTTTCTGCCCAACGCGGCCAACAACTTGCGGAGCGCTTCCGATAGGTAGAACACATCCTGGGAAACGCGAAGGGTGCAATGCAATTATGGCCTGCGCACATCAGCTGAAACGCTGTGAAATATAGCTGTCATATTTGACAGCGTTTCAGCTGATCGCCATTTAATCTTCATCATGAAGTCGGTGCAACAGGTTTTCTTTTTCCACTCTAAATAGGTATTTTAGTTTAGCTGGTCATCATCATATCAGTCTGAAGACTCCACCACTGGACAAACGCCTTCCTTATACATTTTCAGAAAGGTTCCAAGCCTTCTCCATCTATCGACTTCCCGCGATCTTCACAATGTTTTCGGTTCAATAGGTTGGCAGTTTTAGCTGGATAAGGCATCATTATTATTAAGGTTTTACGTCTTTGGTTACGATTTGGAGATTCAATATACATCGTTCTGTGACGTCTGTGGAGTATATACGTTGATAACAACTTACATTACGTCCTCTGTAGACAGTTCCGTTGTGCAAAACATGACACTGATCCACTATGGACTTGAGAACCTGATGGGAGCTGCTGGACTGTGAGGTCAGACCCACGAATCTGTAAGCAAAGTGTAATATCAATGCTATTGGAGAAGCCAGAAGAACCATCGGCTGACTACAGAACATTAAAAAGGATCCCACACATAACAGTTTTAAAACTGAGCTGCACCGAACACATTTCAAATTCATTTTTTATTTTGAACGAGAAAATTAATTTATTAATCAGACAACTTTGTGGTCCATTTGTGTTAGTAAACTTACAGGCTATCTTAGGCTACGTTAGTATGTAAAAGCAAAACAACAAACACAGCCTTAGTAGGAAGGTAGGTACATAGATTAAATGTCTTTCATTCGGTACCTGACCCCTCAGTCTCTCATGAGACTATCAGATCAGGAGCCGAATGAAAGACTTCATTACTATTCTATCAGATATGACCTGCAGGATACTGTTTTTGCTGTTGGAGAAAAGAAACCAACAAGGAGCAAGGAGTATCAAAGTCTATGGTTTTACCTGACGATGACAGCCAAGTCCTGCAGACAGGTGGGGGCTATGGTGACAGCGCGGGCGACCAGCGTGGCCTTCCCGCAGCCAGCACCGCCTATCAACACGAGAGGGACGTCGCTCTCTCCTGTTATGTATCTGAAGGCATATGTATGTGTTGGGATTGTGAACTAGTTTGTGCTGAAGATGCAGTTGATATGTTTAAGCAAAGGTGGAAGACAACTTACGTCTTGAGTTCGTTGAGCGTGACCTCGCGGTTGGAAGTGCATTGGGCTGCTTTCTGGCAGAATGCGAGGTGCTCGTTTATCTCATCCAGTAGGCTGGAAATAACATAATTTACTTGAATACTAGCTGTTACCTGTGACTTCGTCCGTGTGGTTACATATGTTTGAGTTCGTTTAAGGTCGCTTCCCATACAAATTGAATTATACAACTATGGGCGTGAGATAGATAGATAGATAGATAGATAACACTTTATTGTACACAAGGATACATCACACAGTGAGAGTACAGTTGTAGAATGAAAGAAGGAGAAGGAGAGGGCTGAAAATATTACTTTCAATTAGGCCCCTCAGGCAACTTCAGACCTACTTTCCGAGTATGAGCAATGAAAAGGCTGTTTCATACCTGGTTGGAATGCCGTTGTACCCCGGCGGCATGTGATGGTCGGCCACTAGTGCGTCGAGCAGTGCGTCCAACCGCTCGCCGAGCGCGGCCCTCACGCCCGCCGTGTACTCTTCCTCTGCGGCGCTGCTTGTGCCCGCGCGCTTGATGCTCGCGCGGATTATGTTGCGCTCGCTTAGATGCATCTGGAAGTTGAATTCATGGTTAAAGCCAAAGTCAAATATGTATTTATCCAGTACAATGACCACTTTGAAGGTCTATCCTCACATATCCGTGGCGTGTCAGCGACTGGACTGGGGGCCACGGTGGTGCCGTCGATTGAATTTGAACCCTATAATATCTGTGCAAATTGAGAGGAATTCTCAGTGCAGGATATTGTCTTATATAAATTCGACTTATTGTGTGGACAGGCATGGTATAATTCAATCAAAAGCTCCGCCATGGCCGTGCTTCGTCCCTGACACGCCACGGATGTGTGGGGACTAATATACAGCTACTACAGCCAAAAATCCCCCCAAGTTGAAAGTCATAGTCAAAGTGTTTATTGCATAAAATACATGTTGAAAAAGGTGGTAAATTTATAAATGTCCAATGTATTCTACTTAAAACTAAGCGTGCAATATTAAGGTTTACATACATAATAGATGAAGTTATAATTTCAAAAGTTAAATATACGACCATGTCAAAAGTTAAATATAAGTCAGAAGTTACCTAAATAAACAATCTTCTCTAATAATTCATACACCACCACATAATTAATAATCAATAAAAATACTTGAGTATTACACAGCTACAAAGAGCATACCTTCAGATCCTTCTGCAGGTTGTTGAGCCGGCGCTGCAGCTCGTGATGATGGCCCGCGTCCCCGTCCCCCGGCTCCTGCCCGCCCCCCGCGCGGCACACCCACACGCAGCGCCGCGCTGCCTCCACCGACATCAGCACTGTATGCTGCACCTCCTGGAGGACATCAGATATACATAACATGTGGAAGAAACGGGTATTTATAACATTTCTAATTCTGAAGACCAAGTGAGTTGCAACTGCGACTGCCTCCGCTTCTCGAGGGTAACTCCAATGAACTCCAGTCTGCCCGCGACCACGGCTGTTGTAACTTTATTTTATTTATTTAGGGCATCCAACAGAGAAATCACATAGTATAAATGAACAATCTAGTAATCAGTGCGTTGTGTCTCTCTAATTACAGGACGCCACAGCGCGCGCAAAATATACAACTAGACAAAGCAAAATAATTAGTGTAAGGTAGTAGGTATGTAATAAATACCTATAGAAAATACAAAAATAAAATCGTAACAAAGTTAAACACAAAATAAACAAATAAACGTCAAAACGTCGGAAAATAATAAAGTGCCATCAGAATTTGCGTTACATTTCGCTTGCTACTGAGCTCCCGAAACTTAGACACCATACAAATGATGACATCCTTTGGTAGCTGGATAACTGGTGCTGTAGTGGTATAACCCACCTAATTAGATGGACTCTTTTTTAGATCCTACCACCTGGAGGTAAATGCCTAAGTTTTCAAGCTAATCCCAAGTTTTAGCAAGGCCGTCTTACACTAAGCCGGGACCCTTGGGCACACAAGAATTTGGGGCCCTTTTGGAAAGTTAAAAAACGAACTACAATGGCGTAGTATATGCCTTGTAAATACCTATAAGCTTACTGATCTGTGAAAAAAGCGTAATGAGCCCGAAAAAAATGTTTTGAGAATAAATGTGTGAGATATTGTCGGTCCTTCGGGGCTCCCTGAGAATGGGGGCCCTGGGCACGGGCCCCGTGTGCCCTTATGGTTAAGACATCTAAAACTGTTTTAGATGTCTGACTCGAAGTATGGGTGATGACTGATGAGACTAGTATATGTATAGTGGTAATAACTACAGGACGAACCTGTTCCACAACAGTAGTAAGGTATGCATCACAGGCTTCCTGCGGCAACGTCCTGACCAGAATGTTCAGAGCCTTCGCCATTTCCCTGCGCCAGCGCGCCGGCGCGCCGCGGACCAGCCGGTAGCAGGGAGGTGTGGTGCTCGCGTCTAAGGTATACCTGAACATGGAAAACAAGGGTACACATCAGGGTCTCCAACCAGAATCAATCTAAAGTTCAACAAGGGCCTGATTAAAATATTGCCCAAATCTTTGGAACCACATAATCGTGATTCAACTATGAGTGTGTAACCCACTTTTTCTGGTGGTTCCTCTCACAAAATACAGTAGGCTTCTTATTGAGAGAGAAAAAAGAGAGTTGTGGATCAGAAACAACGCGATATACTTTGACATTTCTTACCACTTATTTAGCAAAGTTTTATCGTTCTCATCTTCAGCCGCCTCCAGGGCCGCTTTGAAGTCTGCGCATTCGAGGGTGTGTGGCAGTAGAGGAGTACCCAAACCTGAGTTCAGGAATAGTACCGGCACCACTGCACCCAAGTCTGATTGACCTGTATGGATGGAAAACTACAAATTGACTTTTTATTGTAGCAGTCTATATGAACGCAATACACGAAGGAAAACGTGGAGATATCAGCACATTTTTGCATAAGTCACCCAAAATTTCTTCCCTTAAATTCAAATTCAAAATATGTTTATATAGTTGTATCACTAGGATCACTTTGAAACCTCTTAAACCTAGGTGAGTCTAGATTGTGGCAAACTATTAACGGTTCGGGACAAGGAAACTCAATAGAAGGAACATGCACAACTTCCCCGCTAAATGGAATGGGATTTAGCGGTATTTAACAGGTTTCAGCTAATATTCTTCAGGGAATTTCAACAAGTTGCCGGAGCATCTTACGTGCAAGTTCAGCGACGCACAGCACAGGGAAGCGATGGTCTCTCTGCTGCTCCAGGGGCGATCTCCAGTGCAAGTCTGCCACGTGTATGCGCCAGCCCAGCTTCCGCGCTCGGACTCTTAGTCTTGCTGCGGCTCCGTATTGGAGAGTTCCCTTTTCAGCACTGCAGTCTGGGGAAAAAAAAGTTCTTGGGATCATATAGTTGGTGGCTAATGGAATCTCGACTTTGTGATAGATGATGGTTTTCCGTGATGAGTATCAGTGGAAGAAGCTCGAAATATGTTTGCAGAAGTTTATGAGGGACTTTTATTTCCGGCACTAGACTGTTTAAAATTGATAGTGCTTTTCTTGTTAAGTTTACTTAGGCCCGTATTCCGAAACAGCGCTTGAGTCTGAGCCGAGCCTCAAGCATAGATTTTATGACAGTTCTCCATTGAAAAGTGTCAAATCAAATATCGACCCTTCTGGGATCAAATGTCGTAAAAGCCAACTCATTCTGGGATCAAATGTCGTAACAGCCAACTCATTCTGGGATCAAATGTCGTAACAGCCAACTCATTGAGATGGCTGTTACGACATTTGATCCCAGAATGAGTTGGCTTTTACGACATTTGATCCCAGAAGGGTCAAATCATTCAGAAGGGTCGAATGGGTCAGAAGGGGGATCTTTGCTTGAGGCTCGACTCAGACTCAAGTACTGTTTCAGAATACGGGCCTTAGATCTACAGTGACAGCTCATGCGAAAGCTATTATGGTCGATCAATCAAAGTCAATGGGTGGCTTTTTACATGAGTCAGTTTAGCTAGCACATTTCCCACCCACCCATCTTTCATCCAAAGATCCTGTACCTTGTGAGTCCGCAGCGCAAACATAGATGATCATAGCCCGACGTCTCCTGGTCCGTTGGCCAGCCACTCGGCCCAGCAGGCTGGACCGATGGTCCTCGGGCAAGGCTGCCACGCTGGCCGGCCCTGGTGGACCTCCCACATCCTCAGTAAGAGTGGTGCACGCGACCGGGGATGAGAGGGAGATGGAGTCTGGAAAAAATGGGGAGAAGTTGACAGAGATAGATTTTTGGAAAAAATTAAGAAATAGGAGACTTAAGAAAAATAAGTTTATCAGGATAATTTTAAGTGGTGACCCTTGCTTATTCCTGGTAAGAAACACAATTTTAAGCTGACTTATTTATGATTTAGCTATGATTTTCATAGCTAAGATAAAAAGATAAACTATGTAAAATTGGATAGATAGAAAGATATATGGGTAGTATCAGTCAAATCAGGTGAACTGTCTGTCATGCACTTTTTATTGATCCGTTACATCTGAGTAGTAATACTATCTCATCAATCTACTCTCTGTAAATCTATCAATTATCTGTAGAGCAAATAAAGGAAGCTCAATAATAACCTTACATAATAATTGGTTCAAATAACCCAAATTGGCCAAAATTTTATTTCGAATGAAAAGTTATTGTTAAAAGCACTCCGTGTATTAAAAAACTCCCATGTTTCACATTACTTTGCATAATGAAAAGTCCACCACAATGAGTTATTCCATAATTGAAGTGCCCACTTGGCGCCACGAGTAATTAGTGTAATGGGGAACATGTGGGTCTGTGGGGGTTAGGGAAAACAAACATATTGAAACTGCCTTCTAAGCAGGCTCTAAAACGTGCTAGATTCTTGTGTAGATTACACAGCTTGGGCTTTCTCGCTCAGCTTGTAGTGGCCTATACCTTTTCTGGCCTTAATTCCTCTTCAAGGAAGCTGCGTGTATACTACAACACTACAATCTATCACGTAGAATCTACTAAAAATTTAACATCCAAATCAATCCAGCCGAATAAAATACTTGCCAATATTTCTTAGCCACCACTTGTTACCAGGCATCTAGTAACTTTTGTTTGGTTGTAGAATACGGCGAGTGCAACTTGGTGTCTCTGAAGTAAGCCGTTTGACCAATCTTCCATTCATCATTTACCATCGGCATAGTTAAGACTCATTAGTATGCATGTGTTCTGTAGTTCAGACCCACCAAGCTATACCGGAAAACTGTGTCTTGGTTGTGTATATTCTCTATCTTCCCCCAGAAACACTGCAGCTGACAGGTCACTTCAGCTGCGGTCGCGTGTCCCGCAGCGAGGCACTAGGTTCCAGCAAACGAGGCACCAGCGTCTTCGGCTCCACCGATAGCTTCCTCACGCAGTACGCGGCATTCACTCACTAGAGACGCTACAGTCGATCACGTCCTTACCAGAGACGCTGCAGCCGACAGGTCGCTTCAGCTGCGGTCGCGTGTCCCGCAGCGAGGCACTAGGCTCCAGCAGACGAGGCACCTGCACTTGTGGCTCCTCCACCGAGGCGTCCACCGACGGTTTCGTCACGCGGTACGTGGCTGACGCAGACGCAGACCTGCGCGAACAGCAGTTCGACCTACGGTCAATATTCTGGTTATCTACGGATTTGCTAATAACTATACTTATTAAACAAGAAAGTAAACAATCCCTTGCATCTATTGTACTGTAGATGATTAATATAGCTCAGTGGCAACAGTGATTACACAAGCCCTACTTGGGGGATGCTATAATGCCTGGGACAGAATTTTGGCTTGCCCAGCACCTGTACCATCCTGACAGCTTAGTCGGCCTAATCCACAGGAAAGACATGGTCCATACGTGCAAAGCTGACTAAGGCATGGGTTTCCTCCCGATGTTTTCCTTCACTGTTTGAGGGCATTGAGCAAGCTTCTCATTATACTAAAATCAATAATTGAATACGTTCGAATATCTTAATATGGGGCAATAGCACAGATGTGCAAGACGTATTTATTCTTCAGAAAAAGTGCGTCCGTATCCTAGTAAATATAAGACGAAGAGAAAGTTGCAAGCCACACTTTAAATACTTGAAAATATTAACTTTACCCAGTATTTATATTCTAGAAATGTGTAAGTTTGTAAGAAAATATCCCCACCTTTATAAAAACTTAAATGACATGCCTCGAAGATACGTGTTAAGACCGGGAAGAAACAAATTAATAACACCGCGATCTCAACTAAAAATGCACAGCGACGGCCCGTATGGAATGTCAGTAAAAATTTATAATAAACTTCCAACAGAAATAAAAAATATAGAAAAAGATTCCCTATTTACTAAAACATTAAAGTTGTTCCTAATTGACAAAGCCTACTATGACATTAACGAATATTTGACATAACTTATGACTAAATAAATAAAATAAAAATGTATAACTACGCACTAAACCTAACTTTGACTACTTTTAAGACCTTGACATTATCGTTTAATCTGTTTTACCAAGCTTATTAATTTAAAATAAAGTAACAAACTATCTACATTATAATGCCTGAAAATTCTCAATCTATAATAATATATATGTATCAACTACTGTGTATAAGCCTCGGCCTACCTCCATGTTGCTTTACCCTATTCACAGGGTCCATGTGATACTGACTTACACCTAAGAACTATGTATGTACCTAAACTAAACCATGTTTATGCAATAAATGTATTGAGTATTGAGTATTGAGTATTGAGTATATTATTATTTATCTCAAGCTCCACTTCACTGGCTAAAAAACAGATTCAAATAGTATTGTGTGGGTTGTCCTTAATATTCATTTAATATTAAAATATTTTTTTATTCAATGGTATCACAAGGATCACTTTGAAATGTCTTAAAGCTAGGCTAGGTCTATGTGCCAGTTCCACGCGACCAAGCCTAGAAGAACAGGCAATAAACAACGGCTTGGTTCCTACCGCTTTTTGTGTTTGTAGGTATAGGTAAGGTACTAGTAGTAGAGCTCTTTGTGTGTGGCTCGTCCAGGAGAGTACTACCACCATGCCTATTTCTGTCGTGAAGCATTGCTGTGTTTCGGTTTGAAGGGTGTGGGTGCCGGTGAAATTACTGGCACGTGAGGCTGAAATTTATATGCCTCAAGTTGATGGAGGGAAGCGCATCATATGGCACACAGAGAAGCAAAAACGCTTTTGCTGCCGTCGTATGGCACGTTCCTGACGTGCGTGACTTACGAGGCAATGCTTTGTTGTAGGCGATGGTTACCACCTCAGGTGGGCCAATTATGCATGTTCCATCAGCTAATTGTATAAAAACAAAAAGCGGCCAAGTGCGAGTCGGACTCGCCCATGAAGGGTTCCGTAGCAGTAAGTAATATAACATAGAGTTCTAGAAATTCTAGTAGTTCGTCGAAAGGTAAATTGCGGTTTACGATTTATGACGTATAAAAAAAACTACTGACTAGATCTCGTTCAAACCAAATATCGTTGTAAGTTTGCATAGTAATGTAAAACATATATTTTTTTAGCTTTATCATTCTCTTATTTTAGAAGTTAGAGGGGGACCAACTTTTTTCAACTTTGGAAGTGTCTGTCGCGCAAACTATTTAGTTTAGAAAAAAACAATTTTAGAAACCTCTACATCATTTTTGAAGACCTATACACGTATGGGTTTGATGAAAAAATGTTTTTTGTGTTTCAGTTTCATGTATGGGGACCCCCAATATTTATAGCTTTTTTTCTATTTTTGTGTAAAAATCTTAATGCGGTTCACAGAATACTCGCCAAGTTTCATCAGTCTAGCTCTTACGGTTTCGGAGAAAAATGGCTGTGACATACGGACGGACAGACGGACAGACAGACAGACAGACAGACAGACAGACAGACAGACATGACGAATCTATAAGGGTTCCGTTTTTGCCATTTGGCTACGGAACCCTAAAAAGATGCTAGTCAAGACTACTCTCACTATACCTATGTCGAGACCTATACAAATTTTGCTACGCAAGCTACGAGTTTTGTATACCTACAAATTAATTTGATTTCGTTGTACAATGTTTACCATTAATTTGATGAATGCTAACATTACATAATGTTTCACAAGGTAAACACAACACCTTCGTTGGCACCTACCTAGTTATAAAGTTCGTTTGTAGTTCCCCTGAGTACTGTAATTTTAAAACATTGCTCGAGCAGTTAAACAAAAGAGAACATTTTATACACCAGTTGTTCGTACGCGATGCCAAAGGGCGAAATACTAAATAAGTCATTATTATGGATAATCAACACAACACTATTCCAGCCCCAAACTAAGCAGAGCTTGTTCGATGGGAGCCGGATGGCTGAAATACAATTCATATCATATCAATGCATAGTTCGATCAATGCTGCGTGTAAGACATACTTTTTAACCGATTTCAAAAAAGGAGGATGTTTCTCAAGTTGATGTATGCTATACATGCTTTTATATGTGTTCGCGGTTAACTTTGTCGTTTATGAACCGATTTTGATGATTATTTTTTTGTTGGAAAGAAGATATTTCAAAGGCGGATTGGCAGACCAGAGAAATCAAGGGGACCTTCCGAAAATCGTAGGGGTGACTAGTGCGGTTGAGAGTTTTTCAATAAATATTTTATATAAAAATCCGTTCAGCAGTTTGACCATGAAGTCGATTTTTCAAGTTTTTTAAACTTCACTTATCTACATTTGCGTTGAGCTAGATACGAGTACGTTTCAAAAGCTTACACTGCTCTGCGTTTACGAATTGGTAAAAAGCACTCTTCAAGTCGAGAGGGAAAATACTTTGCACAATCAGTGATAAAGCTAGATCAATAATTTCAGCCATTCAATGCCCATTTTCAGTTTTTCGTTGAGCAATTTTATATTTTCATCGAGTTTATTTGTGCTTTGTTTGGGCAACTTGTCACATATATATATTCATATATGTATTTGTATTATATTTTCTTACATGGAACCAGGCTTAGTGAACCAGAAGGAGAGAGGAGACCTGAGAGAGGAGACCTGAGAAAGAGAGAGGCAGATATTTTTTAGATCCAGTCGCTTCAACTGATGAAGAAGAAGATTTCTTAGATTCTATAGACGAAAAGCAAGAGGAGCAAAGATAGTCTTCGATGTTAATTTATGAGCATCGAACATAGTCTAGTCAAATGTCCGCCAATTATATTATTCATATTCATTTATTCATTGCTTCATGTGTTTTGAAGGCACCCAGCAGACTAAAACCGAACTAGTAGCCGGGTGATTGAACAGTTGATCAACGTCACAGTAATACCCTTGCCGGCATACCACCCCGACCCCTCGGGGGTGGAACCACCCTACACGGACGGATTATATTTTAGGGAGCTCTCTGTTACTTTTCTATCATCGGTTTTTGCCGGGCTTTTCAAACAATGCTCCTTTTCAGAATTTGAAGGTCTAAATAACATGAATATAAATGAGAATAAATTACGATTTTAACTAACGTTTTTATCTTGCGGAAGGCATGTTATTTCTTACGTGAGACCCAAGGGCTGGTTTCTTCTTAAAGAAAAGAAAAGAAGAAGAAAGAAAGTTCTTCTTTGCATAAACTTATTGTATGAATTTATATTTCACTAGCGGCCGCCCGCGGCTTCGCTCACCCCGTTCCCGTTACAATATCTTTAGAAATTGTAGCCTATGTGTTATTCTGATGTATAAGCTATATTATTGAAAAGTTTCATTAAAATCCATTCAGTAGTTTTTACGTGAAAGAGTAACAAACATCCATCCATCCATTCATCCATACCTACTGACAAACTTTCGCGTTTATAATAATAATAAATAAAAATAGCCTTAAAGTGAGCCTCTTCGAGGCGCACTTAAAATCCTTTCACCACACTTGGTTCGAATGAATCAGTGACACGATAAGAAGAAGAAGAATAAAAATATATATTTTGGGCATTTCACACGACACTATCTAGCCCCAAAATAAGCAGAGCTTGTAATAATAAATATAATATTAGTAGGATGGTTCACCTACGCCGTGCTTATAGTTATAATACCTCCTAAGCTTTCAGCTATACCTACTACTATGTTATAAATGGTTTTTGTGGGCACGATATACTATGCTATAATTCCGTGGCCAGGCGTGGCCGGGGGAGGGGCGCTGACGTCACACCACCATGACGTCACAGTGACGCGCGCCCCGACCTACTTACAATGCGTGATATTTATTTCTCTCGAGTGTCTGGACAGGCATTATAATATAATATATTAAAATCCATACGAATCTAAACGTGAGGTGTGATATATTACGATTTCAAGGCAAAACAATACTAAAAAGATTCTGAGAAAAAAGATTCCGTAGTAGTGTTCTTTGTGAAAGAGTTCGCCCGGGGAAGTAAAATATACCACTTTTTTTTACATGCTTTTTTTCATGTTGACCAACGTTATTCCATTCAAACTTTGTAAATTTATCGAGGACCGAACACAATACACTAATTCTATAAAATTATTCAAAAGCGTGTTTATTCAGTTTTATTTAACTAAGTATTAGGTATTTTGTTTCAAGCAAATTATCAGTAATTTTGACAGCCATAAGGCTGTCAAAATTGTGTCAACAGTGTCAACACATTCAAACCCAAGATAAATGTGTGGGTCAGCCTATCTATACACAATTTGACAGCCATAGCCATAACCATATGGAGCTCGTGGTAGCCCTGGTATCTGAAACATTAAACAAAACAAAATATTGCATTCGCGAGTCACATTCAGCTCAACGGATTTTCTGGGAATTACGAATAATAACATCTTTCTTGAGTCTAAAATGGGCTATACATATTGGGTCTTATTAATAATCCTGGCGTAGCGTTGGACTAGTTAATCCGTGTTTTGTCACATTTGCTCGAGTTGACAATTGCATGTCAATGCAAGAGACAAAACACGGATTAACTAGTCCAACGCTACACCAGGATTATTAATAAGGCCCATAGGGTGTTATTAATAATCCTGGCGCAACGCTGGAGTAATTAAATCGTGTTTTGTCACATTTGTTCGAGTTGACAATTGCATGTCAGTGCAAGAGACAAAACACGGATCAACCAGTCCAACGCTACGCTAGGATTATTAATAAGACCCATATGGTCCTGTATCAAAAACGCATTGTAACGTATATAAAAGGAAACGTGATCTACAGAGCAAAGATCTCTCGTAGATAGGTCACGTTTGCAATTTGGCGCTGCTTAGTACAGAATTCTCTTTGTACGGTGCTTTTTCTTTTTAACCGATTTCAAAAAGCAGTTTGTTATATCTGTTATACATTACAGTCAATTATAAACCGATTTAATATGATGCTTTTTAAACCGATTTCAAATAAAAAGGGGGTTCTCAATTGGTTTGTATTTTTGAAGTGAAAACTTCTTTAGCGGCGTTGAGCACTTTTTCTGTAATGGGTATAAAATCTTAAACTCGCGTCAGCGCGTCAGGACACGTGACCTGATCGAAAAAGCGTAAGACGGATGGAGAGTAGACAGCTATCCCCTCTCTACGGCGCGGCGAAAATGTATGCCTGGGCCTACTGTTTCGTTTAGGCAGCGCAGGGCGCTTGCGCGAATGTTCGTGTATGTTACAGCGTGCCAAATAACAAACAAGCCCCCCCTAACCATTCCAAAATATCAAACATGCTCAACGTTAATAATCAAGTTTTCACTTCTGCCGGCACTCCCGGAGTGCAACCCGTATTTTTTTTTGTTTTCGTATTTCTCCGTTATTTATGAGCCGACTCAGCTTCGCTCGTGTCGCTAGTAGAAAAAAAATATGCAGAAATTAACGAAAACTTAACCTTTTTATTAAAAAAAAATTATGAGTTATTTTAATCGATTATATCTCCTAAGGTATTTATTGAAATGGAACGATTTCAAGGGCAATTTTGTTCAAAAATAAATAATAATTAATTAATTAATTTAATACTTGTACAAAATGCACCACTTTTATATTATTTACAAATTAACTTCAAAACACAACACGCTCGATGTTAAAACTGGGGAGAGTCTTTGGGTAAACACCAATAACAATCTACTAATCCAATTGCCGACACTAATGGTTGCTCTACTAAGACTAATGTTCACCAACACACTAACGATTAGTTGTAGGGACTGTTTCAGATTAACGCTTCTTGATCTTCAGCCTAACGTGCCGTAATTTCACCAACCAAACAAACCTGTCTAGAAGAGATCGCTCTAGCGATAAATTTGCCTATTGAACTCATTATTTTTGTAATAGATTCTGTATTTATTTATTTGCGTACAATAAAGAGTTATTCTGCCAATTAATCAAACCGAAACACAGCAATGCTGCTTCACGGCAGAAAAGGCATGGTGGTAGTACTTCTCCGGACGAGCCTTTCAGAAATAGCTCTACTACGTGTGACACTCGGAGACTGCCGCGGTAAAGCTTTTGCATAGCATTTTTTATCAACTTATGCAATTATAATTATTTATTTATTTTATTAATGCAGTATTTTTTATTTTTTAATTAATCGGTTTGTCCCTACCTTCATGTGCAAATCTCCCTAAAGAACGGAACAAAGTCTTTTGAGCACTGACTTGAACTTTGTTACGTATGGTCTCATAAACTGGGGGCTAATTCTCGGGCCGATCTCGATCATTTTGCAAATTTTATTTTATTGCTTCTTTTGACAACCCCGCTTTTTTTCTACATTTTCCGTATATCGTAGCTGTCGAGGCTTTTACGAAGAGGTCGTTGATGAATTACTCAAGGAAATCATCCATTCTCTCTTCGAAATGAAGTAATAAAATAGAATTGCAAAATGATCGAGATCGGCCCGAGAATTAGTCCCCTGTTCAAACTCCAAAGCTGTTACTTACACGTCATTGAAAAAACGTCATTGGGGGAGTTAGGTTTTTTTTGTTACGGAATTTCTGTATTCGGTCCGCACGCTCAAGGCCCGCGATAGAAGCTATGCAATAGCTTAAAAAGCTAAAACTTATATCATCGGTTACTTCTTCTTATCGTGTCACTGATTCTTTCGAACCAAGCGTGGTGAAAAGATTTTAAGTGCGCCTCGAAAAGGCTCCTTTCGTGCACTTGACACATATTTTCGAACTTTTTAGGTTCTACGATATGCCGGTTTCCTCACGATGTTTTCCTTCACCGTTTGAGAGCACTGGCATAGTGTACATAAATTTTTGGGCAGAAAAACTCATTGGTACACGACTGGATTCGAACCCACGACCTTAGGATCGGAAGGCGGGGCCACTACCACTAGGCCACCAGCGCTCTATCGGTTACTATAACCACTGGTTATGATTAGGGGTAAACAGTGGTCGATGCACCCAGTTGAGAGCGTGCCAATGGAGGTGACGTGCGTAAGAGTTGACAGCTATCCGTGACACATCTACCAGAATACTTCTACAGTTTGCCGATTGATAGTCACCTTTGATCTAGATAAATCGCTTTTCTATATAAATAATCCTATCCTTATAATATTAAAACGATATAAATATAAATATTATAACGCGAAAGTTTGTAAAAATATATAGATGGATGTATGGAAGTTTATATATAACTCAAGAACGGCTGGGCAGATTTGGAGATTTGGCTTAAATCTAGGATATACAAACATTGGATACTTTTTATCCCGAAAAATTAACGGCAACGGGGCGAGCGTAGCTGCGGGCAGCCGCTTGTACATCTATAAATTGGAAAAGCCACACTGTTTCCTCTGTGCAGATTCGTTTAGTTCTTTGGTTTTCGATTGATATCTTTTGCCAAAAATAAACATCAAAAGGTTTGGAGGACTGCAAACCTTTTGATGTTTATATTATATACTGCACTTATATACTGCACCGTTCACTTGTTAGTCACTATGTTACCTTATTCCTAGTACTTATGTTTATATATTATTATGCACACACACATGCATCTGGGTAGTTCCTGTTGCCCGGACTCTTATGAGACCGGTGTCCTCAGGAACACCTACACACCATCACATACACGCACCCACACCCATACGCCTAAGTAGTTTATGTTGCCCGACTCTTATGAGGCCGGTGTCCTCATGAACACTTAGCACAATACACTCCTTTACAAACTTACTTCGCTTTCATAATAACACTTTACACACACACACACTTATTATTGTTCATAATACACTTTTTAATTACAATTTTTTTATTTTACTGTCACAGCACTACATACAAATACATACTCATAGGTAGTTCCTGTTGCCCGGACTCTCAAGAGGCCGGTGTCTTCATGAATACCTACACAAACACTCACATATACATATAATATCTACTTACAAAAATATTTATTTATTTAATGTGTCTCACAAGGTCTATTGGCTTACGGTTTTGACAGAATACCAGCGCATAGCTTCCTTACAGAAGCTAGGCATTATGCTGAGTCAAGGCCCTTTTGCTGCTGTAGCACACAGAAACACGACGCACTTCTCCAGTATAAATGTATTGTTTGTATCTTTCTTCTGTTAGTGTCCTTGTATTTTACTGGTTTTTGTGTGCTTATGTAGTAAATAAATAAATGTCTATGTCTATGTCTATGTCTATGTCTTTATTGACGTGCTTTTTTCTTCTTCCTGCTCTTATCTTAGTTTGTGTGGTAAAAGCAGGAAGATGTCGATACATGTCGTGCTATAAATAGTTATATATATATTTTTTTTGACCGTGTAGTGGGGCATACCTCAAGACACCTTCATCACCAACCACACACAATTGGTTTCAAAGCTCTATCTCCTGTGTAGGTCCTCTATCTCCTACATAACTTCAAAAATGCGGCCATCAATACAACTGCTATATAACCGCGGTGACTACAGGCCATAGAACAGCAAATACGCTTTTGCTTTTATTGTGTGCTACAGGCAAACCCCCTAAATATCCCCATTCTATCATCCGACCACTAGACATACGGAAATGCGAGATCCATACATGGTTGATGTTGCAATTGTCCGCGCCAAGCGCTTTGCTTCTACTTTTATGTTGCGGACAGCCAAGTGGAATTCCTTGCCAGCGTCTGTTTTTCCGAACACATGTAACTTGGATGTTGTTAAGAGTAGGGTGAATAGGTATCTTCTAAGTAAGCGTACTACACCGTTGACCGCATCATTATCATTTAACAGCCGGTTAAATTGCGGTCAAACGCAAGCCTATAACATGCAAAAAAAATATGGGAGACCTGTGATTTTTCGTTATTCTCACGGGTTTCATCAATTTTATTTTCCCATCCGTCACTGTCCAATCCATTTTAAAATCTTCTTGTAACTTAACCCAGCTTCGGCCGGTCTTAAATAGCGAACTCTTCACAGAGACCAAATTCCGATATTTACCAAAGTATACTTAGGTATAGGTAATTTTCCAATCCATCAAATACGAGGGATCAAAGATGTATTCTTCATTCACAATAATATATTGTATCGTAATCAAAATCATTCCTCGTTAATTTAGAAGCCTACGAATTGGGTGTTTTTGCAAATAATAATAATAATAATGTTTATTTGCAAAAGAAAAAGGAACAAAAATGTCGTAAATTCTTGTATTATGTAGTTGTAAGTTTTTTGTAAATAATTAAGTACATATTAGAGATTAAAAAAAGGCACAATATTAAAATTCAATTCGATCTACAAGTTAATTTACACCTACATTAAATAACATAGGTATTGCACTTATGTTAGATGCAGTGATACCGTAGGCTAGTTTCAAACAGAAACCCTGGGCATTGCAAATTCCTTTGCCAATGGGGTTTTTTTATCATATTGTTCTGGATTGTATTGTATGTGAAGGAAAACATCTCAAGGAAGCCGGCATGTCGTAGAACCTAAAAAGTACGAAAATATGTGTCAAGTGCACGAAAGGAGCGTCTTTGAGGCGCACTTAAAATCCTTTCAACACACTGGTTGGAAAGATCCAGCGACACGATAAGAAGAAGATCATATTGTAAAAAGAACAAAACTATATGAGAATAAAATAAATGTCTTCCTCTTCTAAATTGTCGTGTAATATTAGATTGGTCTACCAATTTAACTCTTCTAATCCAATGTACATAAGTTAATAAGCAATCATCCCGGTCCTCAGAGGATGGCGTGTTGAAACCATTTACGGGACAATACCAACGCTTCGTCCGGAGATTTGTGGTCTCCGCACACATACACACATTACACAACGTCTATGTCAGAGGTTCCCAACCTTTTTTTATCATATACCACTTTCAAAATTTTGCTATATTCCTAGTCGACAAGAAAATATGGAGATTAGATCCAAATATGGACTTTTGCGTTGCGGCTGAGTTCCTACCACAAATTAACAGTTTTCGAAAAAAATAAAAATTTACAGGTTATTAATTAATGTATTGATAAATTTTCGTAGACCCCGCTTGCCAATTGTGAACCCCCATTTTTTTTGACACTTTTTCGCAGACCCCCGCCGAGTCTCCCGTGGATCCCTGGGGGACCACGTTGGGAATCAATGGTCTACGTCATAGCATATACATTCTGGCTAGAGAGGCATTGGTTTCTCCTGTCCTTTATAACTCGCCGCTGCCATTTTCAATAGCTTAAATTCTTATTTCGTAGCCAAATGGCAAAAACGGAACCCTTAGATTCGTCATGTCTGTCTGTCTGTCCGTTCGTATGTCACAGCCATTTTTCTCCAAAACCGTAAGAGCTAGACTGATGAAACTTGGCGAGTAGATGTATTCTGTGAACCGCATTCTTAAACTTTGCTTCAGAAAACATCGTGAGGAAACCGGCATATCGTAGAACCTAAAAAGTTCGAAAATAAATAAGGCTCGTTTCGTGCGCTTGACACATATGTCAAGTGCACGAAAGGAGCCTCTTTGAGGCGCACTTAAAATCCTTTCACCACACTTGAACGAAAGAATCAGTGACACGATGAGAAGAAGAAGACTATTTTATAATAACGCCAGTTTTACCGTGTGAGTGCTAAGGATGTCCTTAGCGTTTCTGTGTCCATGGCGATGGTTTGACCTACTTCCATCGTATGACGCACTTGTGACGTCACTCTTTTGTTTGTCTGTGCTTTAACAAAACGTGGAAAATTTATGCATTTATGTAAATCATAGTTTTTATGCTCTGTATCTGGCTTCGGACATTGTTTTTTCATACCATTGCCTATTTTCGGAGTTGACGCTAGTTTTCAATGTAAAAAATAATACATATAAACCATTTATAAAAGGGACTTAAAAAAAGTCCCGGGTTCGATCCACCGAGAACAAATATTTGTGTGGTGAACGTAGATGTTTGTTCTCTGTCTGGGTGTTATACTGTATTCTAAGTTTTTTTTATAAAAATTTGAATTTAAGTATCTATCTGAATTAGCTCTATCTGAATTATCTGAATTAGCTATCTGGTTCCCATGGTACAAGCTCGGCTTAAGAGCTAGATAGTGTTGTGTGGGTTGTCTATATACAATATGCATTTATTTATTTAAATGTAGGTTATACCTAGGACATACGTTAGGCGGCCCCTTTAGGGCTAGTTCTATGGCAATTCTATTTCCTTTCAAATTTGAGTTCAACAACTGTCAAATATTTGATTGGTTGAATAGTCATCCGTGTATGGTATTGATGTTTTTATTTGTTCCCAATATATATTTGTGATTTTTAATCGATACCATCTATACCAGCAATTCCTATGAAAGTTTTCTAAGAAATCTGAGAAAATATCTACCTACCATTTCTTTTAAATACATGGATTAAAGACGTGAGGCTGTTTCTGAGATTAACTTTCCCAGAAAAACTCTTTTACAAAGAGCTCTATACCTACTCTACATCTGTGCTTTTTGTAAAAAAAAAAACAATTATATTCTTTCCTTTTGTTTAGAAACCTAGTGTAAATATAATACAAAATCAGCAAACATTATTGAACTGCCGAAGTTTGAAGTGGAAGTTTGCTGTAGAATTTCGAGCAAAGTTTGAACATTAGCCATGTTAGGAACAAAATGTCGAACTTTGGCCAAATCCTGTGAGTTTAAGTTCGCGGGTTCGTGCCAAACGTGAAGTTTGTGTATATGTACACAGACACATCCAAACTACACATTTGACTACCTGAGTTACAGTGATGAAATTAATGGAGGCGAGAATGTATATAATCATGTACACCCCGTTAACGATGCCAGTTAAGCCACATTATGCACACTGGAACAATTCAAACATGGATTTTTGCATTTTGTTCTGGCACTTGATACCAATAATCTTAGAGATAGCGTAGACTAAGCACTTCAGTAAATCGTTCATAAAAGCGTTTACGAAAATAACATTTGCAAAGATAAAATCTAAATCCGTACCTAAAATGATTCACGAATCTGGAATCCGGGCGACATTTCCAACATTGAGTAATATTATAAAGACAACAGTATTAAAAAGAGGGAAGATTTGGATTTTTGTATGTAACGACTAAACTCAAAAACTACTAAACCGATTTCAAAAATTAATTCATCATTAGAAAGCTACATTATCCCTGTAGCATAAGCATACATAAAAGCTAAATTTTTACTAGTAGCTTGCCCCGATTTCGCACGGGTGTAATTTAGAAAAAAAGCAGCCAAGTGCGAGTTGGACTCGCCCATGAAGGGTTCCGTAGCAACAAGTAACATAATATAAAAGTTCTTGTAGTTCATCGAGAGGTTAATTGCGGCTTACGATTTATGACGTATAAAAAAGAACTACTCACTAGATCGCGTTCAAACCAAATTTCGTTGGAAGTTTGCATATTAATGTACATTTTTTTTTAGTCTTATCATTCTCTTATTTTAGAAGTTAGAGGGGGGACACACATTTTACCACTTTGGAAGTGTCTCTCGCGCAAACTATTTAGTTACGAAAAAAAGGATATTAGAAACCTCAACATCAACATTTTTGAAGACCTATATTCATAGATACGTTTCCATGGGGTTGATGAAAAAAAAAATTTTGAGTTTCAGTTTCAAATATGCGGGGACGCCCCATTTTTTTTGTTTTAATTTTCTACTTTTGTATTAAAATCTTAATGCAGTTCACAAAATACATCTACTGGCCAAGTTTCATCAGTCTAGCTCTTATAGTTTCGGAGAAAAATGGCTATGTTATGGGTTCCGTTTTTGCCATTTGGCTACGGAACCCTAAAAATGGTTGTCAAATTATACAGCGGATTTGCGGGATTCCACTAGCTAGTTTATTGTGTTTTGTATATTACACGTAGCCCGATAGTATGGCCACAGCAGAAAGACAAAGCTGAAAAATAACTTACTACAAAATCATAGCAGGGCTTTGGCTAACTGCCAATGCGGTATGGTGCGTTGTCAGATTTTTTTCGTCGTGTTTACATACAATAAGCTTTTGTAAATGTTATTGTAGCTTCATTTCAGATATATAAATAGGAGTACCTACCACTTATAACAGTTATTATAACCCACACCAATAAAGAACCATCGACGATTTTATACTTCTCACAAGTGCGAGTTATAATAAAATGAATAAAACAGTGTTGAGTGAGGGAGACGTAACGATCTTTTTTCTGTCATTTTGGGAAGTCACATAGCTTTTTCATTTTAATTGTTTTTCTGGTGGTATTTTGAGTTATGTTGTGTAATTTCGGTGGTATTTTAACCAACATTACTTACTTGAGGTCTTAGCTCAAAGTGTTAGGCAGTTGGAATGAAAGTGTATTAAGTGTATGATCCAAAATGGACAGATGTCATTAAATGAAGAAGACGTAACGATATTAAGTGCCATCAAAATTCGTTATTTATGGATCGGGTTAAATTAACAAAATTTTGTAGAGAGAGCTTTTGATCAAAATTCAGAGTAAACTGACAGCTGTCAGATTTCAGTTTTCATGAGGTTTTCGTTTTCAAGCCTTTGTTGTTTGATGAGAGTGGATATTGATAAGCTGCTTAAAATCTTCAGCGTTTCAAAGATTAATGCATGGCAGTGATTACCTGTTGGTTGGTTTACCTAAAGCTTTAAGAAATATAAGACAAATAAAGCGAGGTAATTTTACAAAAAAAAACTTCTGACTGAGGTGAAGGGTATACTTACGGCTGTGCGTGTACCTATAATATGTTTTAATTTATATATGTATATAGATAATATTTTATTCATTTAAATACTAAACCAGGTTTAAAAGAAGGTCCGTTCAATTACGATAGTAGCTTGTTCCGAAATTCGAGTTAAATAACAATTAAAATATATAATTAGATTTAGATTATTTAAATACACAAGCTTTTCTCGTTTAAAGGTAGGTATAAGATAATATTTAAACGTATGAACCTAGCGACTGACCTTCGTCAATGTCGTAAAAGAGGTAAAGACTCATCTCATGTATCTCATGTCTAAATAATAGCGTTGAATAAGGATTCAATATAGTGGTATAGTCCGCGCTAGATAACTTAACGCGTGGCTGATGGTAGAAAATGTAAAAAACTTGACTGGAACTAATCTCCCAATAACGAACATGAATTTTTATTAAACGCAATGCATGACATGTTCGATTTCTTCATTCATGTTTATGATGACATGTCAATGACATTCAACGATTAACGTCAAAGATCTCGTATAGCTTTGTCAATAGGTGGCGCTGCTTTCCATGCTTCGCGGCATTCCCATCCAACTGTGCCCCCTCTGATGCGTATATCTATGCATAAGTACTTACACTTCCACTTTCTGATTTTAGTTGTCGTTTGCGAACACTGTCTGATATTTAAAAGACCCATAGCGCAGGTCTTTTTCCGTCTGCAAGGCAGAAATTGTTGTAATCACAGTTTTATTAAGAAATACATTAAATAAGTCACATTATACCCCTATAAATGTCGACAGTTTAACATGTCCAAAAGCTTCCTCGTCACAGCTAAATAACAAATTAGAATCAAGTGCCAAGCGTGCCAGGTCATTATAATTAATGCGATATCTCGTTTGTCCAGTAACCCCTACCTACATGCCCGCATGAAATCAACAAATAGGTATCGCTATTATTTGAAAACTCAGCGGCGTAAACAAAATTAATGAACGTGGTCAATCGTGCGTGGGTCATGAAATCATAAAAACTAATATTTTGTTTTAGAACTTTAATTTTGTCTTCCCTTATAATGCGTAGTTTAGTTGCAAAGTGCGGATCCATGCCTCCACGAGAAGGTGTACTCTAATCAAGCGCTGGTCATCTGATACCGTGCAATTGCTTTTATCTAACTTATCTTAACAAAGCATGGTAAAGTTTTGTGCCAAACAAAACTGGCTTTCAAAGGAAAGATGATGATGATTTTTTTTAAGGTGCGCATGTAACTTTTTCACTCGACGTTCGAGCTTTGAGTAAGGTAAGGCGCCTAATTCTCAGGGCGACCGAAATTTTCTAAGCGATTATTTTATTGTTGGCATTGCACAACACAACCCCGCACTTTTTCCACGTTTTCCGTATATCGTAGCTGTTGAGCCTTCTACGATGAAGGTCGTTGATGAATTACTCAAGGAGATCTGCCATTCTCTCTTCGAAAGAAGCAATAAAATAAAATTGCCAAATGATCGAGATCGGCCCGAGAATAAGGCCCGTAGCCGTTTCTTTTTAAATCAGTTTTCTTATACATATATTAAAAGTACCTATGGTTTTTTTGGAGTTAGTAAAACCCACCGTTGGTTCTTGCTCTTCCTAAAGTTAAATGAATTAGGTAGGATGGATGAGGGTAGCTCAAGATCGTGGTGAATGGCAAGAGCAAACGAGACCTATGCCCAGCAGTGGGTTATGTTGGGCTGCGGATGATGTAGTAAAACAAAATTAAAATTTACATAAATATGTAGCTGCATGCCGCAGAGAAGCATCTTTACAAAATAATACTTTTTTATAGCCCCGATTACGTTCTGTCAAATATCATCATATCCGTATAATTAAATTGACCGTTAATTGTAAAAAAAAGTAAACAAAAATCCTCAATGTTATGATAGCAAATGATAGTAAATATTATGGAAACCCATTTCATCATTGCCTCAAATAGGATTAAGGATCCTGGCGAGATGTAAATGCTCCTGAACGAATTAATCATTCCTTACGTTAACTAAAATATCTGCTTAATATAATATAGCTCAATCATAATCCGTTGCCCACACTGAATAAGGAACACACCTTGAAAGACCAGTTGCAGAAAAACGAAACCAAGTGGTTCGGAAGAACTGCTGACATGAAAAGAAGATCCACATCTATAACCACTACGACCATACTATATTTTGACGTGACAATGACAACGTCTTATACTTAATTCGATGGAGCCGGCTGCACGCACGAAAAAACATGACTCATGCGGCGTTACCTCGCTCTGAGGCGTTCCATTTAAGGCTTGAAGTGCAAGTGGGCGCGGAACGTGCGACAAAGAGGCACAATCGGCCTCCGTGTTCGGCAGCGTTCGACATCTGTCTCTCTCCTACTTGAGTGAGCGATGCGTCCGCGTGGACAGCTGCTGTATGACGTTGTCACGTTCAACTATCGTCAGTAAGCCGACGTTACAGACAACCGATTTTTTACCATCGGCCATACATAAAATGGTATTCGAACACCTCTTGGCAGGGTCATATAACTTTGTTTGAAGCTGTGAAGACTACAAAATATGGAATCGAAGTGAGTGAGGGAGAAGATATTGAATATGCAAGAGAAAACGAGACAGAACAAGAAAAAGTTACCATTATACAAAAGCCTTGTGATGAATATCAACAATCGATGAAAAAGATTATTAATATCGATACTAACTTTATTTTCTATAGTTAAATTATGTTGCATGATGATATGTTTACACTTATTTTAACTAATAAATTACTAAATGAAAAGTTTATTTATTAGTTTATGAAAAACCTACACATTAATAAGCTCAATATTTTAAATAATCGATTATTTTCAACAAAGTGAGATGTCAAGAATCGAGATCAATATTTTGATAGATTTGTTGGATGGCAACCCTAATTTTAACAAAATGTAACTTCATCTGAAATCAAACAAAGTTTTTGTTTTGTTGTTCGAGTTTTTCAGTTTTTCTAGAGTTTGTGATGAAAGCTTCTACAAATATATTATGTGTACTATCTTCTCCCCGTCGTATCTGTTTGCTTGAAGCAGCAACACTGTGGTTGAGACTAGTTAGTAAAAAAGTGAGAAATAATATTTGTGTTAAAAGTAAAAAAGTGAGAATTAATACTTGTGTGAGAACAGTTCTGAAGAGAAAACAAATAAAAAATCTGTTCTTGTCCAAATATATTTATTATGGTTGATTTGAGATCTTGCCTACAATGTTCAATCCTGATAGTTATTACTATTTCATAAATAAAAACAAAAAGTGAATTTACGGTTATATTGTTGCGGTTATTTACAAATACTTCACGTTGAATTTGGCTGTGTTAATAATATTATAGTAATTGTACTTCTGTTTGTTATACAACAATTTATGTATTTAGATTTTAGACCAATAAACGAAGCATCATCATGTTTTCGTTTTATTTTATACCTACTTATAGTATTGCAATAACAGTAGGGCGTAGGTAGGTACTAATGTCAAACTACCCGCCAACTCGCCAGCACTCGCAGTTACTGTGGGATCCCTAATAGATGGCGTTAGCGTCTATGCGATATTTCGTCTACACTTTTTATGTATGAAGTTGTGGTTCTTCTCTCGTAGAGAGTATTATATTCCTTGCCTCTTGGGCATCTTTCTCCTCTGGGGCCACTCTCGTCCATCTCCCGTTGTCCCTTCTTTCTTTTTTAATCCTCCACTGAAAAAAGGGGCGTTACAAATTTTAAGGTCAGTATGTTTCTCTATTTGTTTGTCTGTAGCCTTGGATCTCCGAAATTAATACTACGATTTGAACATTCGTTCTTCCATGTTTGGTAGAAATCCATGCATGTTCTGAATTTCGGATCCATCACCTCCGTGCGACAGTTTTTAAATTGTTGTTATAAATGATCTTGCTGTTTTGTGTAATAAAGTACAAAAAACAAGTTTCTGCCTCATTCTTGCCTTGCAAAACAAACACGAGCTGTAGTAACATAACAACTGTTTTAACAAAAAATGATTTGAAGTGTTTTTTTATATTTGGATCTATTTTTATTCTCCATACGCTGTCTATTAGTTCCTTGTATACCTACCTGCTCTATCTAAATGTAGTCCAGTGTACGTGTGGTGAATACCAATATGCGTCGTAAACATCTAAGTGGGTAGAACTACTACCCATATATTACCCATGTCCTTTCATTTTAGAATATGGTACCTAGGTACAAAAAATATATATAGCCAGAATATATATTATAGACTTTTGAATGTAGATTTTGATGGTAGCTTCAGCAGGATTCATCCATCAATAATAAAACCAAACAGGTTGGTACAGTCACAACGAATGTTGATTTAAAAAAATGATTATTAATTGTGGAAATTTAAGTATGGGGACTCCCAAATTTTTTTGTTTTATTCTATGATTGTGAGAAAATCTTAATGCGGATAGCAGAATTACATCTTCTTACCAAGTTTCATTAGTGTAGCTTTTATAGTTTCAGAGAAAAGTGGCTGTGACATACGGACGGACAGACAGACAGACATGACGAATCTATAAGGGTTCCGTTTTTGCCATTTGGCTACGGAACCCTAAAAAGTGCAAGTGATTAAAAATATAAATCAACTTAATGCTTAAGTAGGTATAGCTTTTTAAGTATTCTTTATTAACTGACTAACTGTAACTACATTCATCTTTAGCTAAATTTTTTATTATTTCTGTATAGAGAACTCATATTATTAGGGTTAAACTCGCCTTTGTACGCGTCTTGATTTTCAGTTTTTTAAATGTACTTTTCTATGTGTACAATAAATAATACTTTAAAACCTCTTAAACCTTTTTTAAAATTTAAAAGAATCTGAAAAGGTTTTTCAATTCTGAAACCAGTATAAGGTAAACAGTAAAATATATTTCAAGGAAAATATAAGGAAGTCGTAACAAACATCTCAGTCCTTGTCATATTGACATGTCTTTCGGCGTCATCTCAATCACTATTCAGATCAATATTTTACACATTACATAAACCTGTTTGTAACGGTTTTTTTAGGGTTCCGTAGCCAAATGGCAAAAACGGAACCCTTATAGATTCGTCATGTCTGTCTGTCTGTCTGTCGTCTGTCTGTCCGGCCGTGTCACAGCCATTTTTCTCCGAAACCATAAGAGCTAGACTGATGAAACTTGGTGAGTAGATGTATTCTGTGAACCGCATTTTTCAAATCGTTTCAAAAATAAATAATTTATGCTATAGCAAACATTCACCAAAAAAAATAACAACCGAATTGAGAACCTCCTTTTCTATTTGAAGTCGATTAAAAATAGCAGCCTGTATTTTATACTAACAACCAATGCGGTTATAGGTATTATTATGATAGGTACGCATCATGCCTCTTTTTAGTAGGTAAATAATGAACTTTAAAACAATGTTCATGATAGTTCTAAGAACATCCTAAAGCTACAAAACTAACACTTAACTCAAACTAAATAACTTAACTATTGACTAAGCTAATCTTAGTTAGATTTCATGATAAACTGCAGGCAACCTGTAGGTAGGCAAACGCTGTCAATGTATTGATTTATTTTGACGATTCTACTACTCGCTTATCTCCAACCTACCAACAATAATTACATAAATAATAAGTACATGTTGTTTTCACTCCACTCATTTAACTGAGAGTATCATGGATTTGTGATGTGACCGGACTGTATGACCTTCACGTTGCGTCAAGATCCATAGTTGCCAGTGGTATGGTACTCACTCTTCGGAATGCTGCGATATATTGTCCTTGTCCTTGTGTGCCTGACCAGAGCTGCACGAGTTTCCCATCTCGTCGCCGGCGGCTTTCACCACCCTTGGCTCCTCATCCTACGTCATATGTTCATTAGCACACTGCAACACTCCGAAATTATAAGTGTAATACACTGAGCCAACCGTGGGAGGTACCGTATAACATTTCCCGGCGCCGCGATCGTTTCGGGCGGCAAATCTAATTTAAAATAGGACGCGTGTTGCCTCGGCGGACATACGACGACGAATAATCAATGCGCGCCCTATTGCCTCGCCCTCCCCCCTCTCCTCGAGTTCGCGCGCGCGCTCATTATCCACGCTTTTCACGATACATGGCCACCGATAGAGCTTTTCCGAACCGAAGAGGTTTATTTCAACACATTTAAAGCTGTCCTCGTAAACAAAATTATAAAGTAAACTACGCGCGGTCAGCGGCACTGGCAGGCGAGGTCGAATGCTCAATTTAAATATGAAATTCCAAAAATAAAATTTGCGAAACGATGCTGTCTACTGTCTTTTCGTAGCAAGTGCTTCACAAGTATTTGCAAATATTGATGCATTTTCTAATAAACTTTACGTAATTACTCAATTTAATGTAAGAAATCAAGTGCTAATACAATGCCCCGATGTTTCCTAAAGTCCGTACGGACACAAAAAAGGGACTTCATACATGAAACAGATGAATTCTCCCTCGAAAGTAAGTTTCGTACCATCAACTTTGATAAAACTCGAAAGTATCGAATTCAGTCAAAACATATCCGTAAAATGTACCTAGATAATAACAAATTCCCTATCAAAATACTAGAACTATACACTTAGACTGGCTTTGACTTACAGAACGTAAAACCTACGGCTTAGGGGGCGTAGACCTCTTTTCGATTCGATATTTTTGCTAAAATAAAGCACTTTTCTTGTGGGGTCTACGGCACGGGCTACGGCCTACGAGCTCGGGCTACGTCGTAGAACTTGTAGAAGCAATAAATATTATTTGAAGACTATCCGTTTCTCAAGAAACCAACAATCACGACCTCAGCGGCGAAGCAGGCGACTAATTGGGGGTGCGGGTTTTGTTCCCGGGCTGGGACAAATGTTTGTCATGTCTAAATACTTCGGTTTTTCGGTTCTGGGTGGTATCGTAGTAGGTACTTTTAGCTATTAATACCTCGACATAGGGTAACCTAGCTTGTCATGACGGTGTATGTATGTGACTATCGTAAATAAATTTCATTCCATTATTGGAAGTGAAAATATGAGCATTTTTGAGGTGGAAAAAAGCAATGGGCTCGCGACACTGTCACGTCACCGACCGTAACCGACACCTTTTCGGCCATATTAACAAAATTCGCGGTCGAGGGTGGTTCTAATTATTCAGTAAATGAAGTTCATATTATTTTCAGCTGAATTGCAACTGGCACGTGGTCCAAAACTAAATATAAAAAGACAAAAGCATCTCCTCAAAAACAATGAAACCATCTATCACGACAAGGTTCCAGTATCAACCAGATTCTACCTCCAGCTCCTGAAGAAAAGTCAGTTTCTGAAGCAGTTTACCGATGCTGAATCATACGAATACGCGTCTGAAAATGAAAAGGGTATTACTGAAGTTTCAAGGAACAGGAACAAGAAACTCGTAGATAAAACTTACAATTTGAGATCTAGAGAAGCAAAAACGGAACGTAAGTCTTACGGAAATTTTCAGAAGCAAAAAGCGAGGAAAAACGAAACCCGATCCGAGGGAAAAGAGATTAAGAAACTTGATATTAAACCAAGAATCGTGGAAGAAAAACTACGAAACGTAGAACCAAATAGAATCGAAGAAGTTGCACCTTCTATAGAGGTAAAAGAAAACATAAAAGCAAAAGAGGTATCACTACAGCCGTTAGCGCCACTCATTGAAGAGATTCGAAACCGCGAGCCGTTGAAACTGAAAGGACTGGAAATAAACAAGATAGCTGAAAAACTGAAGAGTTTGGTGAAGCTTGACAAAGAGCTACTCGTCTGCAAGGAGTCTTTCGATGAAGAGAATATAGAACCGGCTACTGTAACGGATAAGAATGCAGGTAAGGTTCTCAATCCAAAGACAAGCTCAAAGTAAAAACATTATCCATTCAAATCACAAGTACCCCTTTGATAGTACTAAAGATGTGGTGAGTCTATGAGCCAGTTCCTCACGATCGACGAGGCCTAAAAGAACAAGCCAGGAAGACACCTCTTTTGTGGGGTTAACGGGCTGTTACAAGCATAAGTAGCTTGAAATAGCTGTATTTTCATCGGTATTTCTAACACAACCCGAATACATGGATATAAAATCGCTTCGGGCTGTGTAGGTTCCTTTCAACCTTCTTCTTCTTCATTAGGTGGGGTCAGCCCAAAAAGTATTTTTTCGCGATATGTTTCGTCAACTCTCTCACATAATCCATCTATCTTTTCTTAGGCGTATCACTACCTTTATTTACAATCATACTTAACACTCTTTTCGTCACATGATATTCTTCTCGCCTCATAACAAGGCCTTTTCAACGTCTCTCTTCATTTTGAACCCCCCTCATGAACACCGGTATCTTAAAATCTCCCTGTCTTATTTGACTTTTTTACCAACAAATCTTGATTGTATAAACTGTCCTACAAAATTTCATGCAGACCGGACTAACGTTATGCAGTTCTACCAGTTCTACAGTTATGCTCGGGTCTGTTCGATTCAATGCCAACTCGCCAAAAATGATTGATATTCGCTCGTTCGATCAAGCGTGCTTAGACTACAAACGGTATTCCTATCAGTTACATACAGACGACAGTGTTTGTAACACCAAGGCCGGTCACCAGTAACAACTATAGTGTGTAATTGCATTGATTAGGTCGTTACTGGCATCTACATCCTGTGCCTATTACTCGTAAGTGGTTATGTGCACACATCAGTAATATTTTTGTAAACTACACAATGTGCATCGCGATATTTGACGGCGTTTCACTGCTGGGCACCGCAGAACGCTTAGGGTCCGTATTCAGAAACAGTGCTGACTCTGAGTCGAGTTTCAATTTTGTCAATTTTCAATGGAGAACTGTTAAAAAATCTATGCTTGAGACTCAGACCCAAACTCAGTGTTATTCAAACAGAAACAATACCTACTTGCCTGTTTTTTTAATCGTGTTTGCATGCTGGGTTTTTCTGGCGAAGTGTGTTGTGTGAATCTGTATTTAAAATCTCAAATGTACCATACTTCAAGCAAATAAATTATTTCATTTCATTTCAATACTTGAGGCTGATTTTTCAATGAAAAACCGTCAAAAACTCTATCATTGAGGCTCGAGACTCAAGCATTGTTTTTGCAGAATCTAAGCTTGAATCTCGACTCAAATAATGCTTGAGGCTGACTATGAGTAGAACTGACAAAAATCCTATGCTGGCTCAACTCAAGCATTGTTTCATACGGGCCTAAAAGTCTAGATGCCTTATCTCCCAGAGCCTTCGCCCCGGGTGATAGTAAACCGCACGCGCGCCGTCCACCGCTGCACTCAATGCGGCAAGGCGTTCGACCGGCCGTGGGTGCTGAAGGGCCACATGCGTCTACACACAGGCGAACGACCCTTCCCTTGCCCAGAACCACAGTGCGGGAGGAGCTTTGCTGATCGGTGAGCTACCTTCCAAACGAGACATGCATTCGACTGCCTTCACAGCTCAGTTGGTAGTAGCTCTGCCTTCTGCGTCGGAGGGCGTGGGTTCGATCCCCACCGTGAACAAATATTTGTGTGGTGAACACAGATGTTTGTACTGACTGGGTGTTATATTGTATTCTATGTATGTATTTACAAAAAAAAAGTATTGAAGTATTATCTGTTTCCCATAGTACAAGCTCTGCTTAGTTCGGGGCTAGATAGTGTTGTGTGGATTGTCCCCATTATTTATTTATTTATTCATTATGTATTTACGCGTCATTGTGTTATTTTTTTGCGTGTGGGTTTGTTGGAGGTTCGATCCCCACCGAGAACTAATATTTGTGCGGTGTGCCTATTTCTGCCGTGAAGCAGCATCGCTGTGTTTCGGTTTGAAGGGTGTGGGTGTCGGTGAAATTACTGGCACGTGAGGCTGAACATCTGTATGCCTCAAGTTGATGGACGCAGGGCACGTTCCTGACGTACGGGAACTACGAGACAATGCTTTGTTATAGGCGATGGTTACCATTTAACATCGGGTGGGCCATTAGCTTGTTCCATCATTAGTTGCATTTAAAAAAAAAAAACATCTACGTATCATGTCGGCATCTTTTTTCTTCTTTCCCCGACTAGTGATGTGTTCCACGGCCCGGTTTCTGTAGTGAGGTGCTATTCCTAAAACCAGCTATTATGACTAGATTTTTTTTATTTTTTATTTAACCAGCTGATGGAACAAGCATATGGCCCATCTGATATTAAGTGGTAACCATCGCAAACACAGCAAAGCTGCTTCAGGGCAGAAATAGGCATGGTGGTAGTACTTCCCCGGACCAGCCCTTCACAAAGAGCTCTACTACTACTAAATACTAGATATTTTTATGTGGGTTTTTCCGTCAGCTCAAACCTACGCGCCCACCAGAGGACCCGCGACCATCACTCATGGCAGTGGCGCTGTGAAATTTGCGGCAAGCCCTTCAGCCAGTTGCGTTACCTGGAGCGCCACGCCGCGCCAGCTTGTCGAAACTACAAGTAGATATCACATCATCTATCTTATATGACTGCCTTCACAGCTCAGTTGGTCAGCTGCCTTCTGCGCTGGCGGGCGTGGGTTCGATCCCCACCGAGAACAAATATTTGTGCGGTGAACGCAGATGTTTGTTCTCTGTCTGGGTGTTCTATTGTATTCTATGTAAGAATTTACAAAAAAAAAAGTATTTTAGTAATATATAAGCTATCTGGTTCCCATAATACTAGCTCTGCTTAGTTTGGGGCTAGATTAGTGTTGTGTGGATTGTCCGCATTATTTATTTATATCCCCCATAGCCATAATATATTGTGGAATGTGGATTATGCTACGTTATGTCGTAGGTCATTCCACAATATGGTCTTTCCATTCAAATTGGTCATTCAATATGGTCTTTCCCCTTAGATAAGTAGATAGATTGAAAATTATTTATTGTACACTTTTTAAATAAACGAATTTTCTATCTTTTCTATTTCATATCATTCTAAACACTAAAAATGTGTTCGAGCGAGGGGCCTCCCTTGTCTGGCTACATCCTCGTCTCTCTTCTGCGCTTTCGGGCGGCTTAAAAACTCAGAGGACGATTTCATTAAAAAACTTTTATTATTTTACTACAGGGTAAGAAGAAACTTTGACTGCGGAAAGCTGGCAGCAGCTGAAGGGACCTTGCCACTTAATGGCATGATTTGTCACAACCCGAGCAAAGAAAAAGGTGAAAACAATGAGAACATGTGGCCCAACGTCGTCGAAAACGCTGAGAATATGTGCCCGAATGTGGTCAAAATTGAGAAAATGTGCCCGAAACTGGTCGAAAGCGCCAACATGTTCAAAAGCTCGAATTTATGCCCGAATGTGACGATTATTAACAAAAAATACAGTCCAAATGGTACCAAAACTGGCGAGTTTTGCCAGGATTTGGTCCAAAGCACGGAATGCGACCAAGAGTTTCCAATGGACCTCTCTGTGACCAAGAGAGAAGTTATAGCGGAATAAGAATAGTATTGTGATGTTACATCAAATATTTACCTACAACTTTTGTTTTTTTAATGTCTTTTTTATAAAGGTAGGTAGGTAGGTACCGATGGCAGGTTTTCAAAAAAGCAGGACATTCATTTTCATTCAAAATAAAGGAGGCCTATACCTAGAGTGGGTGATACTGAGCTGAGATGATTATAAGGTCTTAAAGATCTTTGTAGGTATCTTACTAACTCGTCTTTAAAATTTGTTACGAAATAACACACTACAATGATGTTTCAAAATAAAATTTATTATAACAAATAAGTTAAATAAATAAATACATTTGCGCAACTTAATTATGTTAAATGCGACTATCGTCGCAACTGCGCTCACACGAATAAGGCAACAATTCCATTTATTGATATTTTTCAAAATCATTTATACATTCGAGGTGTTAGCTTCTAACGTAGTGACTAGCTGAAAAGTCATAACACCAATTACAATGCAATATATAATACATATTCGTAAGACACACAGTAGGGTTATCACGTGACAGTTTGGAGTCATACTTTACAAAATTAACGGTCGGTTTCTGCAAGCAAAATCGAATCGAAATTAACTTATCATGTGTCAAATCCCTTGTCAACTGGCAAATGGGTTGCAGGAACGCCAGTCAACTGATTCTCTGGCCATGGTCAGCTAGCATTTCAAGAAGAAGTTCCATGCTAAATCGTCGTTTTGATGCTTGGAGGAAGAAACTTTTGATGTGAAAGAGAACGAGAGTGAATGTTAACTCAAAATGAATGAAATGAATCGTAGTTCTGTCTCTGTCTACCCCATAGCATCACAACACACGGGTCTGCTGAGATAAAAGTCAGCATAAGGTTTTTTTTTTGGAACGCTTGTTGTTATACATTTGCCATATACATTTTTTTTAATTGTTAACAAAAAACGGCCTAAGGTTAGTTAAAATTAGCGTATTTTTGTATGATTGTTTTTACTGCCACCCAATTATATTTGACAGTCCTGCTAATTTAAACACCCAGTCAGCTGACAAAAGGTTTGATTAAGCTTTCAAAAACCGGCCGTTAATATTACAGATAAAGATTCTTGAAAGATAATAATATGACAAAATACAGATCTTTAAAAATTAATCACAGAACACACAAAGCACATCTAAATAGATAAAACATTTATTTTCGATAAAAATTCACAACGATGTTTTAAATAAGTTTTTAAAGCCGCTAAGAGATAATTAAGATACACAAAGATATTATAGGAATGTAGCGTTTTAAATAATGTGCAGAAATTGCTAATTGTACGGCAGAATTTATCAAAAATAGGTACAAAATTCGAAATGCCATTATGGCATCTGACTTCTTGGCACTTAAAGTTGTATATTTGCTATAATTATGTAGTTCCAAATTTTTTCTTTACTTATGCTATAAGTGGACTTTTTCTTATTTTCGTTCAAAATTTAACAATAGTCTTCTATTTTATATTATGACTAGTAAACTACTGATATACTGTATAGAAAAATCTGAAAGCTAAACTAAAGAAGAGTAAATCATATTATAGGTATTATTCTAGCCTAAAATATACAATTTAACAAATAAAACACAGACATTAACTAGTAACTATGTAGGAATACGGGTCTCCGGGAAAGAGTTTGTTCAAAAACACTTATAGCAAAATGTGCGCTTGCGACTTTATTCACGAGACCCGACACCAAAGGACCGGACAAAAAGTTAATTTTATTGAAAAATATTTAAAAATGTTTGAATATAATATTGATATTTGTGGTAGGTAAATAGATATTGAAGGTAGACCATTCCGAAGATGGGAAGACTTCAATAGCACTTTTTAAATTAATATAATAAATTTTAAATTATAATAATTATAAATATGCTTAACGCGATCGTTATGCATATAGATATTATGGAAATAGATATAGAATTTCACAATTTCCTAAACCTAACTTCCATAAATATAAATTTGACAACGAACTGGAAGCATAAAACAAATAAACATTGTTGGACATTCAACACATTTCTACCTAGCCCCAAACTAAGCAAAGCTTGTACAGTTAGCGTCAAAAATAGATTAGTATTTCTGGTTTTTAAGGTTCAAATATTTCTTGAACCAGCTCACTTCTGATCTTGAATTGTTAGTTACCATATCTTTGTCAAATCCAGAGGAATGGGGAGGAAAGATATAGCAGCAAAGGTTTGCAAATAGTGGTGGCTCAAAGTGGATATTCAAACAAAATTCAAAATTTAATCTAAGGTGCTGATAGACTTGAGCATTCACTTGTAATGAGCATTTGTGCGAATCACAGAAAAATACGAGAACATTTTAGCGAGCATTCTATCGTTCTATGAAAATGTTTATGGCAATGTTTGGCATTATGCTCGGCTCGGCTCGTTGTTCAGTTCGACAGATATAAAAACGGCGAATGCTCGATGTTCTGTTAAGGTCGATTTACATCAGACGAGCGAATGCTCATTCTATCCCCACTACTTATATCAAATTATTTTAGTGTAAACAGGCGTAGAGCATTATTCGTTGTTGTTAGTGCGTTCGCAAATATTCTATGGAATATTCTAAGAATACTCGCTCGCTCGATGTAAACGGCGCTAGAGCGCGCGAACAGTTGCTTAGAGCGTTCTTGCGTGTTCGGACGTGCTCGCGCCTCTGAGCGGTCTCTTCAAAGCGTTCTTGTGTTCTAGCGAATGTATACATATTTTATCGATGATCTAGCTATCGTTTACACTAAAAGATTACTAAAGAATGCTCTTGTTCTAGTTCTAGCTCTTTGTTCGTTTGATGTAAACGCTGAATACAAGTTTTCGTTTACACTAAAATACCACGAACGAATGCTCTTGTTCTAGCTCTAGCTGTGTTCGTTTGATGTAAATCGACCTTAGACAAATATAAAAACGGCGAATGCTTGATGCTCTGTTACAAGCGAATGCTCAAGTCTATCAGCACCTTAAAGTGAGCTGGTTCAATATTTGAACTTTACAAACCAGCAATGCCAATCTACTTTTGACGCTGACTGTACTTCCCCTGCGTAAGTTTAGTTTAGAGTGGCGGCGGTTCCCGGATTCCCTCGCTATGCCTCGTCTTGCCGGCTAGTTCGAGTATAGCCTTCGCTTCAGGGTCGACGTCTAACACGCTGGTGTCGCGCTCATCCTGAAAAATATTAAATGAAAATATATTAAACATTGTGGACAACCCACACTTCTTCTTCTTCTTCTTCCTGCCCTTATCCCACTAGGTGGGGTCGGTACAAGACATAGACATAGATTTGATTGGTGATTTTATTTTATGTATGTTAGTCTCTAAAGTATTTATTAACTATGGACCTAAGGTGTGTCATTTTTGTAATGTGTGCATTTTATGTTGTCTGTAATAAACGATATTATTATTATTATAGACACTCATTTATTTGCTTCTTAGCACACAACATACAATACACAAATAGATGAAAAAAAATAACTTTACATAGGTAATGTGGACATGATAAAAAGTAAAGAGCAGAAATAAAAAAAAACTGGAACATGGATCTAAGGTACAACATGTCATTTTCTTCCTTACTCCCCATCTCAGTACTCACCCCTTTCTTGCACATGCACATAATCATCTCTCACACAATCCATCCATCTTTTCTTAGGTCTACCTCTACTTTTATATCTGTTACGGCTAATACCCGAAGTGCGGCTACACATAGTTTTAGCCGGTTAGAACTAGGTGTAGCCACTTACTCTTGGTTAAACCTAGTACGAGCCGATTGTTTTTGGTACTGCCATGCACTATTCTTGAAATTAAGTAGGTATAAAAAAAAAAACCTAACAACCTATACTGTTACTTTTGTGACTTAAGTCGGGGTGCCCCGAGTTTGAATCTGCAATGGCTCAGCCAGAACACTCGCGAGGAGCCCTACACCTAGTTCTAACCGGCTAAAACTAGGTGCTGCCGCACTTCGGGTATTAGCCGTAACATATCTATCTACATTCATGCCTGTGGACAACACACACAACACATAAAACCTGACAGAAATTAAGCAGAGCTTGTATTATGGGAACCAGATAGCTAATATGATACTTTTATTTTTGTACTTATGATAGAATACCTATAACAACCATAAAGAGAAAAAACATCTGCGTTCACCACACAAATATTTGTTCTCGGTGGGGATCGAACCTACGACCTACGGCTCAGAAGGCAGAGCTACTACCAACTGAGCTGAGAGGCCAGATGTAAGTGGTTATAATCTACGAATTACTATGAATAATACTACGGACGTCCAAACTTACATTTGTATCTTGTCATTCGTTTTTTTATAATCAGTGTGGTGAAGGGATTTCAAGTTCTCAGAGCTTTCTTGCACTTGACAAGTTTTACAAACTTTTAAGTTCCATGAAATAACGTTATATCTACACTACACTCTCTACAATACCATGTGGACGTCCTTTAAAGCACGCGCAAGATAACTCTGCACGTGACAAATGGAGGAAAATAAAAAAAAACTAATTTGGAATTATCTAAAAGTCACAAATATGAACTTGCAATGCATTTTGGATTTCCTCATGCATGTTTATGATCGGAAGACATATTTCCAGTTCATTTTATTCATGTTTTCCGCTATCTCTCACGCGCAGATTAATCTTGCGCAGACTCTAAAATATAATTATAAATATCTAACGTTATCGTTCAGTCTCTCATTCCATCACTGGCAGAAGGTTTTCCAATAAGCGCTAGTAAGTTCCGATCTGATTTCCGCGTGTCCAGCACACTGGTCCGCGTAGATACCGACGTTTGCTATTTAGATAAAACTTTGATTTAAAAAAATCGGTTGTCTGTAAAGTCTGTTTACTGACGATAGTTGAACGTGACAACGTCATACAGCTGTCCACGCGGACGCATCGCTCACTCAAGTAGGAGAGAGACAGATGTCGAACGCTGCCGAACGCGGAGGCCGATTGTGCCTCTTTGTCGCTCGTTCCGCGCTCTCGCTTGCACTTCAAGCCTTAAATGGAACGCCTCAGAGCGAGGTAACGCCGCATGAGTCATGTTTTTTCGTGCGTGCAGCCAGCTCCATCGAATTATAAGACGTTGTCACGTCAAAAACCCCCGAAAAACGTGAAAATCAAAATCAAAAGTTTATTTATTCAGTACTATCTCAAGGATCACTTTAAAACGTCTCAAAGCTAGGTGAGGAAACTGAGGAAGAAGCCACCAATAGATAGGTCAATAATCGGAACCTACACTTGATCTTACTTTCTATTCAATTCAACTAGATGATAGAACAAACATTATGGCCCACGTGATGTTAAGTAGTAACATCGCCTATTACAAAGCATTGACCTACGAGTCACGCATATTATGACCCTGCCCAGCGATGCACTGCCCTGCGTCCATCAAATTGAGGCATACAGATGTTCAGCCTCACGTGTCAGTAATATCACCGGCACCCACACCCTTCAAACCGAAACACAGCGATGCTGCTTCACGGCAGAAATAGGCATGGTGGTAGTACTTCCCCGGACGAGCCCATCACAAAGAGCTCTACTACTATAAACGCTGCTTGATAGCAGTTAAACAAATATTTACTAAATGTACAAAAAACACAAGAAACAGTTGAGCTATCTGCAGACCGTTACAAACGATCTAAATATAGCTCAACTGATCCAAATCAGTACCAGACGGAAGCGTCTCCAAGACGCTGGCGACATTGCCACGCAGAATAGCAATACGCTGCGCCATAGCTAAAATAAGCATGACAAGTTATGTGAACTTACAGAGTCCTTCAGTGTAATGGGTTTGTCTCCAACCCCCCAGACCTCAAGACTCCTGATCCTGAAGGTAGGCTCCTTGCTGAGTCGCTTGTACCCTCGGTATGTGCTGCATGATTCTGATGAGGAACCCTCGCCAAATGGATCCGCGTTCACCCAGATGCCACCGAATTCAAACTGACCTCCCATTATCTGGAACATAATTTAAAAAATATACTTACGATAGACAAACGGGCTTATAGATAGTGCAATCCACGAAGGCGCGCCCTACTATTCCTCCTAACCGTTTATAGTATATGTGTGCAAGCTTCCGTCAATGTTTGAGTGTTATCTGTACACACTAATTACCTATGAGTGCACACGCACACTACAATGAATAGACTACGGTTCGCGACTGCCGCTCGGAGCAAACTCCCCGCACCCCGCGAGGGGCGCGTCTTCGTGAATTGCACTATCTGTAACCACCTGTACCCCTACCGGGAACCAATCGTACACCAGCTGACGTGGACACGACACCGTCTCGCAATCGCTATTCATGCTTCTTGAAGAATCCGCTAGGGGCGCTTTTGGTTTCTCCATACAAAATGGTGGCAGAGGTGGGCGATACGATCGGCGATAGGCGTCAGGCACCGCACACCGATTTCATACGATTGGTTCCCGGTGGGGTACTGATGGTAAGCGGTCACCATCGCGCATAGTCACCAACAACACTAAGGGCATTTTATAAGTTGAGCTCTACAGTAGTAATTACAGTTTTTAATAACAAGTCTAAAAAATTTGAGAAACCTACTCTATGGGCAAACTGTTGAGTCGTTTTTTGATGAAATTTAGGACCAATCTGGAAGTAGGAAGCACCTTTCAGTTTAAATTTATTTTTTAAATCGGTTCTTAAAAAGTTTTGCGATAACAAAAAAAAAAACAAACGAATTGAGAACCTTCTCCTTTTTAACCGACTTCAAATAAAAAAGGAGGGTGGTTTTCAATTCGGTTATAACTTTTTTTTATGCTTCTTATCGCACTTTCGTCATTGCTGTTCGAAACATTTTTTTTGAAGGTAAAATTGAGATTGGTCCCATAGAAATTCCATCAAAAGCGTTTCAGCAGTTTGGCCATTTAGTCAGTTTCTCAATTTTTTTAAACTTATATTATTTACTAGCAGCCCGTCCCGGCTTCGCACGGGGTAGACAATATTGTTGTACATTATTTTGTTCTATCGCTAATAGTTTCGGCAGCGCATTCGACGAAAGTCATTTTAAGACTCATTTTTCTACACCTTCGGTTACATTGTTTAAATTTTACCAAGGATCCCTAATTTTTTTCAAAATGAAATGTAGCCTATGTCAAATTGGAAGAATGTAGCATTCTATTCATGAAAGAATTTTTTAAATCGGCCCAGCACTTTTTGAGCCTATTCATTACAAACATACAAAAATAGGTACAAATCTTTCCTCTTTATAATATTAGTATAGATTTGAAATACTCACCAGCCCATTAGGCAGAGTCTTAGTATGATGGTTCATATACTGAAAGTGATTATTGTACGCAGTCGCTTGATAGACCCTCATCTTCGGCGACGCAGTGAATAGAAACGAGTCGTCGTTTCCCGTGAAGTTAGGTCCGAGCGTCCACGAGACAGGGGCAAAGCCTCCGAATATATAGCCGCTATTG
>OX387916.1:19441216-19451216 GCA_947578465.1 Thera obeliscata
TATTTTCATCAGAATCGGTTCAGCCGTTTCGTTTATATGTTTGTTACCTGCATACCACTGTCCAACTGAACTGAACCAATAAAATCTAATTGGTTTTATTTTGTACATATGACCCACCTGATGTTAGGTGGTAACCATCGCCACGGTTGTTGGCGAGTTTGTGTCCATGAAGTCGAAGATTCTCAAGTTCTTTTCAACACTAGTATTATGATATTATATTCCCATCTTTGCTTACTTCAATAATAATTAATCGTACAGAAATGCCTGGTTTTTTCCTCGCGAGATGTTTCCCTTCACCCCGTTTGAGAGTACATTAATTTTTAATGTTTTTACGTGTGTGGTGTACGTTGGGGATCGAACCCACCACCAGCCCATAACTACCACCAACTGAGCTGTGAGGGATGTGTTGAGAGCCCTACATAATAAAAAAATAATAGCTAACCAATTTTAATGCGACCAGTACGTGCCCGCGAGCCATGGACCTCGACGACTCTTCGAGCAGCTTGGAGGTGACCCCAGAGCCTGTGCTACCGCCGTATTTCTCTCAGGTTAGTTTTTATACATATACAATTCAAGAGTTCACAATGAGCGCAAACGCTGTGTGTGATCAATGGATATGCTTGCAATAATAGAGGAATGAATTCGTCGAAAATGAATGATGAAATATTACAATTTTTCTCGCCGTTTGAAATATACACTATTTCAAACCTAAAAACGCAATAAATATCATAATGTAAGCCTGAAGAGCAAAGCCATATTTATTACCATATTTATTTGTATTTATTAATCGTTAGGGTTAGTTAGGGCGAGCCAATTATTTATTCATTTACAAATATAATAAATAAAAAAAAAGTAAAGGCCTTTCTCGAAGCCTAGTCTGCCTTAACCCGCAGGAAATTTTTCCTCACGATGTTTCCCTTCACCGTTTGATTGAGATCACTAGCTTATTATCAGCGCATGACCCCTGATTGGAACCAGCGACCGAAAGGCGGGCTGGCTACTACCACCGAACACCACTAAGTGGCTGCTGTAGTATTTACCTATACGCAGTGAATAAACATCTGTGTTCACCATACAAATATTTGTTTTCGGCGGGGATCGGACTCGGTCCCCCTCCAGCGGCGCAGGAGGCAAAGCTACTTACCAATTATGAGACACACCTTTGTGACTACCTTAAAAAATAAAAAACACACATACCTAACCAATTTGAATGCGACCAGTACGAGCCCGGCGCGCCATGGAGGAGCGGGGGGCGGCACGCTGCCGGCTGGCTGGCTGGCTGTGGATGACCACATAGCTACCCCTACCGCGGTATTTCTCTCAGGTAAGTTTTTGTATCTATACATTCTGTGCGCACTGTAAACGGATATCTATAATTAGTACATTACAGCCGCGCACTGTAATGAGTGTGATGCTGGCTGCCTGCCTGGTGGTGGCCGTGAGCGCAGAGTAACGCATCTCCTAAGTGTACCTAATCTTAGGGAATACCACCATAAAAAATACAATAGGTAGATTGTTAACCGAGGGTCGAAATAATCAATTCCCGAGGTATTTAGACGCCCAAGCGTCTAACGCAGCGCGGGCTGCTTTAGTCCGAGTAGGAATTGATTCTTTTACCCGAGTTAAACACACTCTACTTTTCATTTCGAATACATGACGAAAATAAAACCCTGTTTTTTTGACAAATTTACACTGTGTTTTACACCAAGTGTACTCTTGAGCATATTGAATATCGGCTCCATAGCGAAGAAGGCTGTAGTTTGCTACACAGTCTATTAAAATATGTAAGAAATACAATTTCGGAAAACAATTTTATATTCATCTCTGCTTTTGTATTTTGAGATTTCTGGCAAAATATTTTCAATAGCACAATTCGCCTCGTTTTCAACTGAATCTGGTGTCAACATTTCAGGATCGCTTGAACTCACTCATTTTTAATAAATATTCAAATCTTAGCATAAAAAAATGAATGAATGAATTCCGTCACAGATACATAGCAGATTAGTATCCCGCCAATTTATGTCGACTTTTTAAATGTTTGAATTAAGGAACTCATTAGTTTTTTTTACAGCTGACAGCAGATCTATGAGTTTTTCCCTAAAAAACTCAATCAAAACAACACTACTACTTTCCGAGTATGAGAAATGAAAAAACTTTTACCGCGTCGTGCTCTTTTTAGGGTTCCGTAGCCAAATGGCAAAAACTTTACTAAAAATATTTTAATCTTTTTTGTGGTTATCAAATTCGTTAAATAACGTGATATTAATCCTTATCCAAATACACACGTTATTCATCACAAGGTACATAAGGTTAATTTTGAGCAAAATCGATTTCAATAAACATCTTAGGAGATACATATTTATCGTTTTGAAATTAGTCCGCTCCCCCTACGGAACATTTTTGTCAGCGAACTGCTTTTTAACCGACTTCAAATCAAAAAGGGGGAGGTCCTCAAGTCGGTTGTTTAAACTTAATCATTTTTGTGGGGCGATTTGTTTTTTTTTTTCATTTGGTAGGTCCAAATTCTTCCAGATTGGTGGTGTTCCCATTAAAATTTTATCATAATCGGCTTAGCCGTTTTCTTTTCAATGTTTGTTATCGCATAATTTCATAATTTAATGAGCCGATTTGAAATAAAAATTTTCAGTTTCACCTCTGTCATTGCATCACGATTCAGTCAATTATTTTTTATTGTTTTTTTTTTTTTTTTTTTACCACTTGCTGATGATGTATCAAGGATATGGCCCAACTGATGTGTTAAGTGATAACACCATCGCCTATAACAAATTATTGCCTCGTAGGTTATATAAAAATGTGAGATCTTATATTAGGTTAGATTTGACTTGGCCAGGCCAGTTTTCATTACATCTCAGACATTTTATATAGTTTTTCAACATTTTAATTCTGATAAAAACTGGCAAAGTCAAATCTAACCTACTTTTTGAGATTGCACTTTTTTAAATAACAGCAATAATTGTTATAGGCATCCAATAAAGCAAAGAAATAGAGTTTTAATACTTGTTCATAATGTTATTTTGTTCCTATAAATTTCGATTTTGCATAATTATTATTATAACTTGGCATTTAGATCTCCATTATTTTTGCGGCGATGCCCACGTCATCAAGCTGCACCCGTGCAGTTGTTCTTGTAATACACCTTTTGCATGCTTGATCACCGACAGTTACTATATAATGAATAATAATCAAAGCCTATCCAATATTTACTTAGAAAATCTGTAAATAATAAGAAATGACATTCACAATAATACTTCAAATAATAATGACACGTTTACATTTTAGAAACAGAACGGTATAGGGTTGGTTGGTATAGGGTAATAAGGTTTTAATACAATTCCCTAACTGAGGAGGTTGAAAGATTATTTTTTCATAGTTTACATTATTTTCAATTTCAAATTAAATTTTTTTATTCCAGAACCACTTTGAAACTTAACTAAAACTCAAAAATACTTAATCTAATAACTCGTTATTTACTAATTACATTAGCTAAAATTTTAGATTTTATAAATGTTTAATATTTGCAATACACTCCGAACTAGTTTTTGCCGTAGCTTGACCTTGACTCTAATTTATTTTAATTATTATTTATTTTAATTTATTTATTTTGACATTACAATATGGTATATCAATTCGGCATTTAATATTTTTGGATTTTTATGAATCCTGCTGGTTTCTTCATGTTTCTACTAAAACAAGCTGATACTTTAAAACTAGCGATAATAATAATTGACAAATAATAGGCTTAGTATCTGCGGGGTGAGACCTGCACTCCCCATGTCCTTTTAATTGTATTTTTTTTCTCCCACGATAGATAGACCTGAGAGTATTTATGATACCTATCTTTAGCTTGGGCGACGAAGTATATAATGTACCCTATTCTTTAGTGATCGTAAGATAGGGAGGGGGGTTAGTCAAATTCGAATATTCGTATATTCCCATCATCGCTTAGCTAGTTTCTAAATAACGATGTGTTTGCATTTGTCCAGTACGTGCGGGGGCGGCCGCCGTGGACCTCGACGACGACGACTCTTCGAGCTGCTGGCGGGCTGGCTGGCTGGCTGGATGGCTGGATGACCACAGAGGGCTGCGCTGCGCTGCTCCGCGGTATTTCTCTCAGGTAAGTTTTCTATACTTACATTCAAGAGTTCATTCAGAGCACATGAGCCAACGCCCATCTCTTGCGTGCAAAGAATGGATTCGTCCAATAATAGAGCATAATTATGTGCATGTATGTTTCGCCGTTAGGGGGTGGGTTATATTTTAAGCCTGAATACGCAACCGGCGCCGCCCCCGCCGCCGAAGGTTAATAAAATAACATCGGGCGATGCACGTTTTTTTTTTTTTTTTTTTTTTTTTCAGCAGTCTCTTCTATTGCCGAGGCTTGCTTTAATCACAGACATGTCCAACTCAAAAAATTTGCGTTATTGTCAAGCGCAAACAAAATTCGTGCGCATGCGCACGTTCGACGTGCTCGCATTTATAACGATTCAACGTCTGTGAGCGCGCTCCGCGGCATCGGGCGGGGCGCATGTTGAAGGAAAAAAAGATGGAACTCTGTAAAACACACGAAACTCAAAGCAAAACGACGCATGTTGCTGATCAGAGAAGACATGTGTTAGAGAGCGAGAGGAGATGAAAACAAACTTATAATTTAATATGACTAATGTTCTTATACTATGCATGTGCTGCTTCCTGGTACGTACACGTTTGTATAGACATATTTTTTTATGTTATAACGCTGTGTCTTTTATTAAATATACCATACGTGCGAAGTGGGGCGCCCGAGTCGAAACCAGCAGTAACTGTTGGTTTTTGTCGTCGGTCCCTCCCCGCTATTTTGATGCGTTTGGTTATATCTCTATATGCACAATCTGTCGACGACGAGAGATTCGTCAACCGACAAGATAGTGTGTGCCTGCTTGTAAAACGTGCCTTCAGGACGTCGTAGCGACGATCAGTGGTTTGTTACTGACTTACTTACTGTATTTAGTTACGGCAGTTCTGGAGCCGTGTTCAGTTATCAATTCTGTTGATACATCGCAGCAGCTCAGAGCAGCGGCCTCTGCACACTCCGGGCGTGATCGTGCCCACCGCCTGTCGGTGATCGAATATCGGAATGTTTTGTACATTTTATCGTAACGATAAAACAACGTGGAATAAGATCTGCGACTCGAGGAAAATTCAATTAAAGGCTTGAACTGCCTCTAAAACGAACAACACAACAAATACGTTGGTTGGTTGCCCCTCTCTTACACATACAGAAAGAAAAGACATCCCCTCGCGCTCCGCTCAGTCGAGCGGGGGGAAGGGGGGACAGTTCGTCCGACTGGTTCGAGAGTCAGCTCCCTGGTTGATCCTGCCAGTAGTTATATGCTTGTCTCAAAGATTAAGCCATGCATGTCTCAGTGCAAGCCGCATTAAGGCGATACCGCGAATGGCTCAATATATCAGTTTTGGTTCCTTAGATCTTACTCAGTTACTTGGATAACTGTGGTAATTCTAGAGCTAATACATGCAATCAGAACTCTGACCAGTGATGGGATGAGTGCTTTTATTAGATCAAAACCAATCGACGGAGGGCCTCGCGTCCGAAGTCGTTAACTTTGATGAATCTGGATAACTTTTGCCGATCGCATGGTCCAGTACCGGCGACGCATCTTTCAAATGTCTGCCTTATCAACTTTCGATGGTAGTTTCTGCGACTACCATGGTTGTCACGGGTAACGGGGAATCAGGGTTCGATTCCGGAGAGGGAGCCTGAGAAACGGCTACCACATCCAAGGAAGGCAGCAGGCGCGCAAATTACCCACTCCCGGCACGGGGAGGTAGTGACGAAAAATAACGATACGGGACTCTTACGAGGCCTCGTAATCGGAATGAGTACACTTTAAATATTTTAACGAGGAACAATTGGAGGGCAAGTCTGGTGCCAGCAGCCGCGGTAATTCCAGCTCCAATAGCGTATACTAAAATTGTTGCGGTTAAAAAGCTCGTAGTTGCATTTGTGCGCCGCGCTGTCGGTGCACCGCATCCGCGGTGATACTGACACGTTTGCGGAGCATATCGTCGGTGAGCCGGCGGTAACACGCCGGCTCAATATCAAAATCCTATCGCGGTGCTCTTTATTGAGTGTCGAGGTGGGCCGACAATTTTACTTTGAACAAATTAGAGTGCTCAAAGCGGGCTCAAAATGCTGCTTGAATATTTCGTGCATGGAATAATAGAATATGATCTCGGTTCTATTTTGTTGGTTTTCAGAACTCCGAGGTAATGATTAATAGGGATAACTGGGGGCATTCGTATTGCGACGTTAGAGGTGAAATTCTTGGATCGTCGCAAGACGAACATCAGCGAAAGCATTTGCCAAAGGTGTTTTCATCAATCAAGAACGAAAGTTAGAGGTTCGAAGGCGATTAGATACCGCCCTAGTTCTAACCGTAAATATGTCATCTAGCGATCCGCCGACGTTACTACAATGGCTCGGCGGGCAGCTTCCGGGAAACCAAAGATTTTGGACTCCGGGGGGAGTATGGTTGCAAAGCTGAAACTTAAAGGAATTGACGGAAGGGCACCACCAGGAGTGGAGCCTGCGGCTTAATTTGACTCAACACGGGAAATCTCACCAGGCCCGGACACCGGAAGGATTGACAGATTAACAGCTCTTTCTTGATTCGGTGGGTGGTGGTGCATGGCCGTTCTTAGTTGGTGGAGCGATTTGTCTGGTTAATTCCGGTAACGAACGAGACTCTAGCCTGCTAAATAGGCGTCGTCATTTCGGTGTGCATGGCTTCGGTCAAGCAACTCACTGGCGACGTATTAAAATTCTTCTTAGAGGGACCGGCGGTTTCGAGCCGCACGAGATTGAGCAATAACAGGTCTGTGATGCCCTTAGATGTCCTGGGCCGCACGCGCGCTACACTGAAGGAATCAACATGTTCTCCCTGGCCTAAAGGCCCGGGCAACCCGTTGAAACTCCTTCGTGCTGGGGATTGGGGTTTGCAATTATCCCCCATAAACGAGGAATTCCTAGTAAGCGCGAGTCATAAGCTCGCGTTGATTACGTCCCTGCCCTTTGTACACACCGCCCGTCGCTACTACCGATTGAATGATTTAGTGAGGTCTTCGGACCGACACGCGGTGGCTTCACGGCCGTTGGCGTCGTTGGGAAGTTGACCAAACTTGATCATTTAGAGGAAGTAAAAGTCGTAACAAGGTTTCCGTAGGGGAACCTGCGGAAGGATCATTAACGTGTTTTTTTTGTATTTTGCGTGTGTAACAACATACACAAATTATACATTGTAAACTGTTTTAATAACTCCATCCAAAGTTATATGATACTTTTGTGTCACCTCTTAGGCTCCCGTGTGTGTGTGTGTGTGTGTGTGTGTGTGTGTGTGTGTGTGTGTGTGGCTAGCAGCAGCTGCTGCTGCCGCTGCCGCATGACGCTCGCCCTGTGGAGCTTCGTCACGTCTCGCCGCAGGTTATGACGGGTGAGAAATCCGCATCCCGAATCTGCGCGCTGTTCTAAGACGTGTTCGTGAACTAAAATAAAATCCGTGCGGTTTAGAGTGAGAGAGCAATCTCTCGTTCTAAGATAAATATTATATATTATGAAATTTTTAAACTTTTATCCGAAAACGATTACCCTGGACGGTGGATCACTTGGCTCGCGGGTCGATGAAGAACGCAGTTAACTGCGCGTCATAGTGTGAACTGCAGGACACATTTGAACATCGACATTTCGAACGCACATTGCGGTCCGTGGATACACATCCAGGACCACTCCTGTCTGAGGGCCGGCTGCATAAATACAAAACCACATTGCGCGTTTTTCCCCGATAAGGGGAGGCGCGCGCATATGACGGTTCTCGTGCGCGCGCGAAAGTGCACAACACGGGTCCGTTTAAAAATTTGGAAACATTACACGTTGCTTGGTGGTATTCTCTTGTTGCTGGCGACACACGATGTGTAAAAATGTTGCGTTGTCGCGTTCGTGCACTAGAGTTATAGAAACCTGAATGTGCAATCTCAGATGTTTGTAGGCGGACTCGACGTCCGAAGGGCGTGTCGGCGCTCGCGCCGTAACGTCGTAACGGATATCGTGTCTGCCTCCCATTTTTATACGTTGGCCTCAGATCAGGGAGGATTACCCGCCGAATTTAAGCATATTAGTAAGCGGAGGAAAAGAAACTAACTAGGATTTCCTTAGTAGCGGCGAGCGAACAGGAATAAGCCCAGCACTGAATCCCGCCGTTGTAACGGCGGCGGGAGATGTGGTGTTCGGGAGGTTCCGCTTTCTTGTCGTCGTCCACTCCTGTCCAAGTTCGTCTTGAACGGGGCCCATTTCCCACAGAGGGTGCCAGGCCCGTAGCGACGGAGGACGGCGGCGAGAGGGACTCTCCTCAGAGTCGGGTTGCTTGAGAGTGCAGCCCTAAGTGGGTGGTAAACTCCATCTAAGGCTAAATATTACCGCGAGACCGATAGCGAACAAGTACCGTGAGGGAAAGTTGAAAAGAACTTTGAAGAGAGAGTTCAACAGTACGTGAAACCGCTCAGGGGTAAACCTGCGAAACTCGAATGAACGAACGGGGAGATTCATCGTTATTCGGCGGCGTGGCGGCGCGCTCTCGATGCGCACCACCTCGGTGGTGTCGCACGGGGTGCGTCGTTCGACGTTCGCCGACGGCGTGCACTTCTCCCTTAGTAATACATCGCGACCCGTTCGATGTCGGTCTAAGCGCCGTTCGGGAGTCATTGTTGCACCTCTCGGGGTGCAGCGGTGACCGTGACGGTCGCCGACCGGCTGTCGGACGGTATCTGAACGGATCGCGTACGCGTTAACGCGCGTCCGGCCCGACGCAAGGTGTCCGTCGTCCATCCCCCGTCCTGCCCGAGCGCGGGCGGGGGTGCGGCGCGCCTGTCGTCGCAGCCGTGCTGTCTCGGACTGTACGCGTCCCGTGTCTGCGATGATTCAGTTTCGGGCACTCGCAGGACCCGTCTTGAAACACGGACCAAGGAGTCTAGCATGTGTGCGAGTCATTGAGTAAAATGTCTAAACTGAAAGGCGCAACGAAAGTGAAGGTGGACGCTCGCCGTCCGCTCAGGGAGGATGGTGCGCCGATCTCGGTCGGCCTCTCGCACTCCCGAGGCGTCTCGTTTCCAATCAGAGATTGCAGGCGCGCTCTGAGCACAGATGCTGGGACCCGAAAGATGGTGAACTATGCCTGGTCAGGTCGAAGTCAGGGGAAACCCTGATGGAGGACCGTAGCGATTCTGACGTGCAAATCGATCGTCGGAACTGGGTATAGGGGCGAAAGACTAATCGAACCATCTAGTAGCTGGTTCCGTCCGAAGTTTCCCTCAGGATAGCTGGCGTCGATTTGAACAGTCTCATCCGGTAAAGCGAATGATTAGAGGCATTGGGGTCGAAACGACTTCAACCTATTCTCAAACTTTAAATGGGTGAGAACTCCGGCTTACTCGAACGATGAAGCCGGAGATCTGATGACGGTGCCAAGTGGGCCAATTTTGGTAAGCAGAACTGGCGCTGTGGGATGAACCAAACGTAGTGTTAAGGCGCCCAAAGAACGCTCATGGGACACCATGAAAGGCGTTGGTCGCTCATGACAGCAGGACGGTGGCCATGGAAGTCGGAATCCGCTAAGGAGTGTGCAACGACTCACCTGCCGAAGCAACCAGCCCTGAAAATGGATGGCGCTGAAGCGTTCTGCCTATACACTACCGTTACCGGCATGTGCGATGTTTACATCATTAAGCCGTAACGAGTAGGACGTGCGCGGCGGTGAGCGCAGAAGGGTCTGGGCGTGAGCCCGCCTGGAGCCGCCGTCGGTGCAGATCTTGGTGGTAGTAGCAAATACTCCAGCGAGGCCCTGGAGGACTGACGTGGAGAAGGGTTTCGCGTGAACAGTAGTTGCTCGCGAGTCAGTCGATCCTAAGCTCAAGGAGAAATCTTATGTCGATG
>OX387916.1:19453716-19463716 GCA_947578465.1 Thera obeliscata
TATTTTTTTTTATCTGGATAGTCATATTTTCATCAGAATCGGTTCAGCCGTTTCGTTTATATGTTTGTTACCTGCATACCACTGTCCAACTGAACTGAACCAATAAAATCTAATTGGTTTTATTTTGTACATATGACCCACCTGATGTTAGGTGGTAACCATCGCCACGGTTGTTGGCGAGTTTGTGTCCATGAAGTCGAAGATTCTCAAGTTCTTTTCAACACTAGTATTATGATATTATATTCCCATCTTTGCTTACTTCAATAATAATTAATCGTACAGAAATGCCTGGTTTTTTCCTCGCGAGATGTTTCCCTTCACCCCGTTTGAGAGTACATTAATTTTTAATGTTTTTACGTGTGTGGTGTACGTTGGGGATCGAACCCACCACCAGCCCATAACTACCACCAACTGAGCTGTGAGGGATGTGTTGAGAGCCCTACATAATAAAAAAATAATAGCTAACCAATTTTAATGCGACCAGTACGTGCCCGCGAGCCATGGACCTCGACGACTCTTCGAGCAGCTTGGAGGTGACCCCAGAGCCTGTGCTACCGCCGTATTTCTCTCAGGTTAGTTTTTATACATATACAATTCAAGAGTTCACAATGAGCGCAAACGCTGTGTGTGATCAATGGATATGCTTGCAATAATAGAGGAATGAATTCGTCGAAAATGAATGATGAAATATTACAATTTTTCTCGCCGTTTGAAATATACACTATTTCAAACCTAAAAACGCAATAAATATCATAATGTAAGCCTGAAGAGCAAAGCCATATTTATTACCATATTTATTTGTATTTATTAATCGTTAGGGTTAGTTAGGGCGAGCCAATTATTTATTCATTTACAAATATAATAAATAAAAAAAAAGTAAAGGCCTTTCTCGAAGCCTAGTCTGCCTTAACCCGCAGGAAATTTTTCCTCACGATGTTTCCCTTCACCGTTTGATTGAGATCACTAGCTTATTATCAGCGCATGACCCCTGATTGGAACCAGCGACCGAAAGGCGGGCTGGCTACTACCACCGAACACCACTAAGTGGCTGCTGTAGTATTTACCTATACGCAGTGAATAAACATCTGTGTTCACCATACAAATATTTGTTTTCGGCGGGGATCGGACTCGGTCCCCCTCCAGCGGCGCAGGAGGCAAAGCTACTTACCAATTATGAGACACACCTTTGTGACTACCTTAAAAAATAAAAAACACACATACCTAACCAATTTGAATGCGACCAGTACGAGCCCGGCGCGCCATGGAGGAGCGGGGGGCGGCACGCTGCCGGCTGGCTGGCTGGCTGTGGATGACCACATAGCTACCCCTACCGCGGTATTTCTCTCAGGTAAGTTTTTGTATCTATACATTCTGTGCGCACTGTAAACGGATATCTATAATTAGTACATTACAGCCGCGCACTGTAATGAGTGTGATGCTGGCTGCCTGCCTGGTGGTGGCCGTGAGCGCAGAGTAACGCATCTCCTAAGTGTACCTAATCTTAGGGAATACCACCATAAAAAATACAATAGGTAGATTGTTAACCGAGGGTCGAAATAATCAATTCCCGAGGTATTTAGACGCCCAAGCGTCTAACGCAGCGCGGGCTGCTTTAGTCCGAGTAGGAATTGATTCTTTTACCCGAGTTAAACACACTCTACTTTTCATTTCGAATACATGACGAAAATAAAACCCTGTTTTTTTGACAAATTTACACTGTGTTTTACACCAAGTGTACTCTTGAGCATATTGAATATCGGCTCCATAGCGAAGAAGGCTGTAGTTTGCTACACAGTCTATTAAAATATGTAAGAAATACAATTTCGGAAAACAATTTTATATTCATCTCTGCTTTTGTATTTTGAGATTTCTGGCAAAATATTTTCAATAGCACAATTCGCCTCGTTTTCAACTGAATCTGGTGTCAACATTTCAGGATCGCTTGAACTCACTCATTTTTAATAAATATTCAAATCTTAGCATAAAAAAATGAATGAATGAATTCCGTCACAGATACATAGCAGATTAGTATCCCGCCAATTTATGTCGACTTTTTAAATGTTTGAATTAAGGAACTCATTAGTTTTTTTTACAGCTGACAGCAGATCTATGAGTTTTTCCCTAAAAAACTCAATCAAAACAACACTACTACTTTCCGAGTATGAGAAATGAAAAAACTTTTACCGCGTCGTGCTCTTTTTAGGGTTCCGTAGCCAAATGGCAAAAACTTTACTAAAAATATTTTAATCTTTTTTGTGGTTATCAAATTCGTTAAATAACGTGATATTAATCCTTATCCAAATACACACGTTATTCATCACAAGGTACATAAGGTTAATTTTGAGCAAAATCGATTTCAATAAACATCTTAGGAGATACATATTTATCGTTTTGAAATTAGTCCGCTCCCCCTACGGAACATTTTTGTCAGCGAACTGCTTTTTAACCGACTTCAAATCAAAAAGGGGGAGGTCCTCAAGTCGGTTGTTTAAACTTAATCATTTTTGTGGGGCGATTTGTTTTTTTTTTTCATTTGGTAGGTCCAAATTCTTCCAGATTGGTGGTGTTCCCATTAAAATTTTATCATAATCGGCTTAGCCGTTTTCTTTTCAATGTTTGTTATCGCATAATTTCATAATTTAATGAGCCGATTTGAAATAAAAATTTTCAGTTTCACCTCTGTCATTGCATCACGATTCAGTCAATTATTTTTTATTGTTTTTTTTTTTTTTTTTTTACCACTTGCTGATGATGTATCAAGGATATGGCCCAACTGATGTGTTAAGTGATAACACCATCGCCTATAACAAATTATTGCCTCGTAGGTTATATAAAAATGTGAGATCTTATATTAGGTTAGATTTGACTTGGCCAGGCCAGTTTTCATTACATCTCAGACATTTTATATAGTTTTTCAACATTTTAATTCTGATAAAAACTGGCAAAGTCAAATCTAACCTACTTTTTGAGATTGCACTTTTTTAAATAACAGCAATAATTGTTATAGGCATCCAATAAAGCAAAGAAATAGAGTTTTAATACTTGTTCATAATGTTATTTTGTTCCTATAAATTTCGATTTTGCATAATTATTATTATAACTTGGCATTTAGATCTCCATTATTTTTGCGGCGATGCCCACGTCATCAAGCTGCACCCGTGCAGTTGTTCTTGTAATACACCTTTTGCATGCTTGATCACCGACAGTTACTATATAATGAATAATAATCAAAGCCTATCCAATATTTACTTAGAAAATCTGTAAATAATAAGAAATGACATTCACAATAATACTTCAAATAATAATGACACGTTTACATTTTAGAAACAGAACGGTATAGGGTTGGTTGGTATAGGGTAATAAGGTTTTAATACAATTCCCTAACTGAGGAGGTTGAAAGATTATTTTTTCATAGTTTACATTATTTTCAATTTCAAATTAAATTTTTTTATTCCAGAACCACTTTGAAACTTAACTAAAACTCAAAAATACTTAATCTAATAACTCGTTATTTACTAATTACATTAGCTAAAATTTTAGATTTTATAAATGTTTAATATTTGCAATACACTCCGAACTAGTTTTTGCCGTAGCTTGACCTTGACTCTAATTTATTTTAATTATTATTTATTTTAATTTATTTATTTTGACATTACAATATGGTATATCAATTCGGCATTTAATATTTTTGGATTTTTATGAATCCTGCTGGTTTCTTCATGTTTCTACTAAAACAAGCTGATACTTTAAAACTAGCGATAATAATAATTGACAAATAATAGGCTTAGTATCTGCGGGGTGAGACCTGCACTCCCCATGTCCTTTTAATTGTATTTTTTTTCTCCCACGATAGATAGACCTGAGAGTATTTATGATACCTATCTTTAGCTTGGGCGACGAAGTATATAATGTACCCTATTCTTTAGTGATCGTAAGATAGGGAGGGGGGTTAGTCAAATTCGAATATTCGTATATTCCCATCATCGCTTAGCTAGTTTCTAAATAACGATGTGTTTGCATTTGTCCAGTACGTGCGGGGGCGGCCGCCGTGGACCTCGACGACGACGACTCTTCGAGCTGCTGGCGGGCTGGCTGGCTGGCTGGATGGCTGGATGACCACAGAGGGCTGCGCTGCGCTGCTCCGCGGTATTTCTCTCAGGTAAGTTTTCTATACTTACATTCAAGAGTTCATTCAGAGCACATGAGCCAACGCCCATCTCTTGCGTGCAAAGAATGGATTCGTCCAATAATAGAGCATAATTATGTGCATGTATGTTTCGCCGTTAGGGGGTGGGTTATATTTTAAGCCTGAATACGCAACCGGCGCCGCCCCCGCCGCCGAAGGTTAATAAAATAACATCGGGCGATGCACGTTTTTTTTTTTTTTTTTTTTTTTTTTTTTTTTTTTTTTTTTTTTCAGCAGTCTCTTCTATTGCCGAAGGGCTGCCGTTCGATAATAAAATAATCCACCAATTCCGGCTTGCTTTAATCACAGACATGTCCAACTCAAAAAATTTGCGTTATTGTCAAGCGCAAACAAAATTCGTGCGCATGCGCACGTTCGACGTGCTCGCATTTATAACGATTCAACGTCTGTGAGCGCGCTCCGCGGCATCGGGCGGGGCGCATGTTGAAGGAAAAAAAGATGGAACTCTGTAAAACACACGAAACTCAAAGCAAAACGACGCATGTTGCTGATCAGAGAAGACATGTGTTAGAGAGCGAGAGGAGATGAAAACAAACTTATAATTTAATATGACTAATGTTCTTATACTATGCATGTGCTGCTTCCTGGTACGTACACGTTTGTATAGACATATTTTTTTATGTTATAACGCTGTGTCTTTTATTAAATATACCATACGTGCGAAGTGGGGCGCCCGAGTCGAAACCAGCAGTAACTGTTGGTTTTTGTCGTCGGTCCCTCCCCGCTATTTTGATGCGTTTGGTTATATCTCTATATGCACAATCTGTCGACGACGAGAGATTCGTCAACCGACAAGATAGTGTGTGCCTGCTTGTAAAACGTGCCTTCAGGACGTCGTAGCGACGATCAGTGGTTTGTTACTGACTTACTTACTGTATTTAGTTACGGCAGTTCTGGAGCCGTGTTCAGTTATCAATTCTGTTGATACATCGCAGCAGCTCAGAGCAGCGGCCTCTGCACACTCCGGGCGTGATCGTGCCCACCGCCTGTCGGTGATCGAATATCGGAATGTTTTGTACATTTTATCGTAACGATAAAACAACGTGGAATAAGATCTGCGACTCGAGGAAAATTCAATTAAAGGCTTGAACTGCCTCTAAAACGAACAACACAACAAATACGTTGGTTGGTTGCCCCTCTCTTACACATACAGAAAGAAAAGACATCCCCTCGCGCTCCGCTCAGTCGAGCGGGGGGAAGGGGGGACAGTTCGTCCGACTGGTTCGAGAGTCAGCTCCCTGGTTGATCCTGCCAGTAGTTATATGCTTGTCTCAAAGATTAAGCCATGCATGTCTCAGTGCAAGCCGCATTAAGGCGATACCGCGAATGGCTCAATATATCAGTTTTGGTTCCTTAGATCTTACTCAGTTACTTGGATAACTGTGGTAATTCTAGAGCTAATACATGCAATCAGAACTCTGACCAGTGATGGGATGAGTGCTTTTATTAGATCAAAACCAATCGACGGAGGGCCTCGCGTCCGAAGTCGTTAACTTTGATGAATCTGGATAACTTTTGCCGATCGCATGGTCCAGTACCGGCGACGCATCTTTCAAATGTCTGCCTTATCAACTTTCGATGGTAGTTTCTGCGACTACCATGGTTGTCACGGGTAACGGGGAATCAGGGTTCGATTCCGGAGAGGGAGCCTGAGAAACGGCTACCACATCCAAGGAAGGCAGCAGGCGCGCAAATTACCCACTCCCGGCACGGGGAGGTAGTGACGAAAAATAACGATACGGGACTCTTACGAGGCCTCGTAATCGGAATGAGTACACTTTAAATATTTTAACGAGGAACAATTGGAGGGCAAGTCTGGTGCCAGCAGCCGCGGTAATTCCAGCTCCAATAGCGTATACTAAAATTGTTGCGGTTAAAAAGCTCGTAGTTGCATTTGTGCGCCGCGCTGTCGGTGCACCGCATCCGCGGTGATACTGACACGTTTGCGGAGCATATCGTCGGTGAGCCGGCGGTAACACGCCGGCTCAATATCAAAATCCTATCGCGGTGCTCTTTATTGAGTGTCGAGGTGGGCCGACAATTTTACTTTGAACAAATTAGAGTGCTCAAAGCGGGCTCAAAATGCTGCTTGAATATTTCGTGCATGGAATAATAGAATATGATCTCGGTTCTATTTTGTTGGTTTTCAGAACTCCGAGGTAATGATTAATAGGGATAACTGGGGGCATTCGTATTGCGACGTTAGAGGTGAAATTCTTGGATCGTCGCAAGACGAACATCAGCGAAAGCATTTGCCAAAGGTGTTTTCATCAATCAAGAACGAAAGTTAGAGGTTCGAAGGCGATTAGATACCGCCCTAGTTCTAACCGTAAATATGTCATCTAGCGATCCGCCGACGTTACTACAATGGCTCGGCGGGCAGCTTCCGGGAAACCAAAGATTTTGGACTCCGGGGGGAGTATGGTTGCAAAGCTGAAACTTAAAGGAATTGACGGAAGGGCACCACCAGGAGTGGAGCCTGCGGCTTAATTTGACTCAACACGGGAAATCTCACCAGGCCCGGACACCGGAAGGATTGACAGATTAACAGCTCTTTCTTGATTCGGTGGGTGGTGGTGCATGGCCGTTCTTAGTTGGTGGAGCGATTTGTCTGGTTAATTCCGGTAACGAACGAGACTCTAGCCTGCTAAATAGGCGTCGTCATTTCGGTGTGCATGGCTTCGGTCAAGCAACTCACTGGCGACGTATTAAAATTCTTCTTAGAGGGACCGGCGGTTTCGAGCCGCACGAGATTGAGCAATAACAGGTCTGTGATGCCCTTAGATGTCCTGGGCCGCACGCGCGCTACACTGAAGGAATCAACATGTTCTCCCTGGCCTAAAGGCCCGGGCAACCCGTTGAAACTCCTTCGTGCTGGGGATTGGGGTTTGCAATTATCCCCCATAAACGAGGAATTCCTAGTAAGCGCGAGTCATAAGCTCGCGTTGATTACGTCCCTGCCCTTTGTACACACCGCCCGTCGCTACTACCGATTGAATGATTTAGTGAGGTCTTCGGACCGACACGCGGTGGCTTCACGGCCGTTGGCGTCGTTGGGAAGTTGACCAAACTTGATCATTTAGAGGAAGTAAAAGTCGTAACAAGGTTTCCGTAGGGGAACCTGCGGAAGGATCATTAACGTGTTTTTTTTGTATTTTGCGTGTGTAACAACATACACAAATTATACATTGTAAACTGTTTTAATAACTCCATCCAAAGTTATATGATACTTTTGTGTCACCTCTTAGGCTCCCGTGTGTGTGTGTGTGTGTGTGTGTGTGTGTGTGTGTGTGTGTGTGTGGCTAGCAGCAGCTGCTGCTGCCGCTGCCGCATGACGCTCGCCCTGTGGAGCTTCGTCACGTCTCGCCGCAGGTTATGACGGGTGAGAAATCCGCATCCCGAATCTGCGCGCTGTTCTAAGACGTGTTCGTGAACTAAAATAAAATCCGTGCGGTTTAGAGTGAGAGAGCAATCTCTCGTTCTAAGATAAATATTATATATTATGAAATTTTTAAACTTTTATCCGAAAACGATTACCCTGGACGGTGGATCACTTGGCTCGCGGGTCGATGAAGAACGCAGTTAACTGCGCGTCATAGTGTGAACTGCAGGACACATTTGAACATCGACATTTCGAACGCACATTGCGGTCCGTGGATACACATCCAGGACCACTCCTGTCTGAGGGCCGGCTGCATAAATACAAAACCACATTGCGCGTTTTTCCCCGATAAGGGGAGGCGCGCGCATATGACGGTTCTCGTGCGCGCGCGAAAGTGCACAACACGGGTCCGTTTAAAAATTTGGAAACATTACACGTTGCTTGGTGGTATTCTCTTGTTGCTGGCGACACACGATGTGTAAAAATGTTGCGTTGTCGCGTTCGTGCACTAGAGTTATAGAAACCTGAATGTGCAATCTCAGATGTTTGTAGGCGGACTCGACGTCCGAAGGGCGTGTCGGCGCTCGCGCCGTAACGTCGTAACGGATATCGTGTCTGCCTCCCATTTTTATACGTTGGCCTCAGATCAGGGAGGATTACCCGCCGAATTTAAGCATATTAGTAAGCGGAGGAAAAGAAACTAACTAGGATTTCCTTAGTAGCGGCGAGCGAACAGGAATAAGCCCAGCACTGAATCCCGCCGTTGTAACGGCGGCGGGAGATGTGGTGTTCGGGAGGTTCCGCTTTCTTGTCGTCGTCCACTCCTGTCCAAGTTCGTCTTGAACGGGGCCCATTTCCCACAGAGGGTGCCAGGCCCGTAGCGACGGAGGACGGCGGCGAGAGGGACTCTCCTCAGAGTCGGGTTGCTTGAGAGTGCAGCCCTAAGTGGGTGGTAAACTCCATCTAAGGCTAAATATTACCGCGAGACCGATAGCGAACAAGTACCGTGAGGGAAAGTTGAAAAGAACTTTGAAGAGAGAGTTCAACAGTACGTGAAACCGCTCAGGGGTAAACCTGCGAAACTCGAATGAACGAACGGGGAGATTCATCGTTATTCGGCGGCGTGGCGGCGCGCTCTCGATGCGCACCACCTCGGTGGTGTCGCACGGGGTGCGTCGTTCGACGTTCGCCGACGGCGTGCACTTCTCCCTTAGTAATACATCGCGACCCGTTCGATGTCGGTCTAAGCGCCGTTCGGGAGTCATTGTTGCACCTCTCGGGGTGCAGCGGTGACCGTGACGGTCGCCGACCGGCTGTCGGACGGTATCTGAACGGATCGCGTACGCGTTAACGCGCGTCCGGCCCGACGCAAGGTGTCCGTCGTCCATCCCCCGTCCTGCCCGAGCGCGGGCGGGGGTGCGGCGCGCCTGTCGTCGCAGCCGTGCTGTCTCGGACTGTACGCGTCCCGTGTCTGCGATGATTCAGTTTCGGGCACTCGCAGGACCCGTCTTGAAACACGGACCAAGGAGTCTAGCATGTGTGCGAGTCATTGAGTAAAATGTCTAAACTGAAAGGCGCAACGAAAGTGAAGGTGGACGCTCGCCGTCCGCTCAGGGAGGATGGTGCGCCGATCTCGGTCGGCCTCTCGCACTCCCGAGGCGTCTCGTTTCCAATCAGAGATTGCAGGCGCGCTCTGAGCACAGATGCTGGGACCCGAAAGATGGTGAACTATGCCTGGTCAGGTCGAAGTCAGGGGAAACCCTGATGGAGGACCGTAGCGATTCTGACGTGCAAATCGATCGTCGGAACTGGGTATAGGGGCGAAAGACTAATCGAACCATCTAGTAGCTGGTTCCGTCCGAAGTTTCCCTCAGGATAGCTGGCGTCGATTTGAACAGTCTCATCCGGTAAAGCGAATGATTAGAGGCATTGGGGTCGAAACGACTTCAACCTATTCTCAAACTTTAAATGGGTGAGAACTCCGGCTTACTCGAACGATGAAGCCGGAGATCTGATGACGGTGCCAAGTGGGCCAATTTTGGTAAGCAGAACTGGCGCTGTGGGATGAACCAAACGTAGTGTTAAGGCGCCCAAAGAACGCTCATGGGACACCATGAAAGGCGTTGGTCGCTCATGACAGCAGGACGGTGGCCATGGAAGTCGGAATCCGCTAAGGAGTGTGCAACGACTCACCTGCCGAAGCAACCAGCCCTGAAAATGGATGGCGCTGAAGCGTTCTGCCTATACACTACCGTTACCGGCATGTGCGATGTTTACATCATTAAGCCGTAACGAGTAGGACGTGCGCGGCGGTGAGCGCAGAAGGGTCTGGGCGTGAGCCCGCCTGGAGCCGCCGTCGGTGCAGATCTTGGTGGTAGTAGCAAATACTCCAGCGAGGCCCTGGAGGACTG